>WHYT01012698.1:122216-132413 GCA_009806455.1 Tetrax tetrax | reverse complement strand
CTTGATTATTGTCTGTCTGGGTTAAGTAAGAAGAGAACAGACAAGTTAGATCATCTCCACTGCTGAGTAAATAATGTTCAGAGGTATTCAGCTGGTCATGTATTATTATAACATGCTTTTAAATTCTGAAATGGAAGAGCTTACTCACGTACAAAAGTGCATTTTACAAAGATTATACTAGTATCTTTCCCTGATTTTGTTATTTATTGTAGATGTAAAGATGATTGGTTTTTCTTTCCTCCTTTTGAAACAGTTTATTTTCACGAGTCAGTCTGTTTGTGGTGTGAGCAGATCAAGTGCCTCAAGTTGGAATAGCGGAACTGTATTTTACTGGCGGGATTGGCACCACAAATTGCTTTGAACAGAAAATAATATTGACTGATACAGCAACAGATGTTGGCCTGAAATACTTGAGCCTACATTGTCAATCTGAAAACAAATTGCACTAGATGAAGTAAGTTCTGAAGTATCCAGGAGCCTTGAATAAGGGAAGTAAATAGCCACAGTCCAAAATGGGGAGAGGTCTATATATATATATATATATGTGCATGTGAAATATCCCTGCTATTTCAGCCTGCAAGTTCAGTACTTGTTTCCATCAGTAACATTTTGATAATGAGTTAATAGAGATTGTTACAATGGAAATTAAATCAATGAAATAGATAAGAGGAATCTGAAAGTGAATAGTCTCTTGTGGGTGCTATTTTCATTGACCTCCAACAGTTCAATTAAACTTAATTAGACTTGTTTATTAGGAGATTTGAGTATGTGTATTTAGCACTGGAAGTTTTTGGATGCTCCTGTCCAAACAGACTGAAAAAGAAGTGCAAGCAATTAAATGATATAGGGATGCAGGAAATGAAGACAGTTTCAGCAGGATGTAGGCAACGTGTGATCCTGGAAATGCACTGCACCTTTAAATCTTTACAATTTCTTACAAACAAGTTGAAATGCCTCCTTGAAGTCACTCTGCAAACAGAGGAAATGCAGAGAATATATTAGACCCACTATCTCCATGACAGTGCCTATATTAAAAATGGATGGACAGCTTCCGAATACCCATTGTTTGCTGTCACCAGATAGGATTCGGCTAATGAAACAGCTAATTAGATTTTTGTAATCCTGTCATCATTGCTTGAGAGGTGACATTTTGCTTGAATTACTCATGTGGATCTCTTCAGTCTAGGAAGGAATACTTTCCTCTGGCCAATTTGGCTCTTGTCACATTGCTGGAATGGCAGTTCCCTCTGTTGGTATAATAAAATCACTGCCTTCCCAAACATAACTATGTCACTCAGCATTTAAATAGAAAAGAATAGGAAAATGAGGATCCGATTAGTCAAACAGGCCTGTGTTCAAAATCCATTTCTGAAATCAAATAGTAGAATTGGATTGAGTTCATAATGGAAGAATTACTTAGGTATTATTACACAATGCATTACATATTCATCGACTTGCTGAATGTGCATGGATTTGCCAGGCATTCTCCACTCCCCACTCCTCATTTCTATCCAGTGCAGATGCAGTGAGGGGATAATAACCATGTAAAATCTGTCTAAATTAAGGAGCGATTAGGACAACTTTAGGTGGATGCAGAATGTTAATCTCACAAACCACATTCTTCTGCAGCATAAGAACGTGCAACTTTCACTGATAGCTGTCTGACTCTAGCAGTGCATTGTGATGAGACTAATTTATGAGAAAATGCAGTCCTTGAAGCTTAACTGAGTTGTGTGTTGGTTTTTTTGAAAACCTCCTTGCCGATAGTATTTCTGCTGGTATTGATTTCTAATGGGAGTTGTGAGCTTTATTCCCTTAGAGATTCTTATGAAATCCCTGCAATTAGATAAACAAAATTACACTGATCAGGAAAGCTGTATTAATTGGTAACTCAATATAGCTTGACCCAGATCATCTATGTTTCTGTCTGGATGGTCCCCTGGCATCTATGGGGCTCTGAGTTCTGTCTGTAAGAAGCTCACTGGACAGCTCAAATTATACTCAGAAAAGTCTTTAGATCAAGAGTCTTTAGGTTTAGTACGTTAAAATAACAAAGCTGAGTGGATCAGTGTGCAAATTACCAACCTCCAAGGCGGGTACAGTTTGTTGAACAGCCTTGTGATGTCAAATATGTTCTCCAGACTTGTATGATATAATAAATACTCAATAAATAACTCAAAGCGTTTATATGAATCTATACTGCAAGTGACCTACACAACTGACCAGATTATGGGATTACAGGATTACTTGATAAAGTATTTTATCCACTGCTGTTCTCTTAATATTAACACCACAGGCCTGTTGAGTTTAATTACTTGAATAGTATATATGAATGCTTGGTATTTCTTTAGCATTTCTAAATACAGAATCCCAAGGGTTTAATGCCTAGACTGCCTCACGACATCACTATTGTAGTAGTTGCCATCTCCACAGTGTTCTTAGGCAAACTTCAGCAAAGAAAATTAAGTGTTGATACAAGTCAAAGAACAAACAGGATTGGAAACTGGATCTCCTAATTTAGCTCTAGCTGTTAGTGAGTCTGTTTTATCAGCTACTTTTCATGGTATGTGTGTCAGACTATTTTGACTGTGTTTTTCCTGCATCAAAAGAGCTGTGGTTTTCAGGAACTTGGGTCTAATGTTGCAGCAGGGATGCTAGTACCTTCAGTTCTAATTTTAAGTGAGAAGATAGCAGTTTTCTGTGATCAGATATGAACCACAGAATTAGTAACCTTAAAAAAGAGGAGAAAAGAAAGGTAATAGCAAAGGACGTTTAGAAAAATTTTCAAACTTTTCACAGTGGATTCTAGTTCTGTAAAATTTAATCAAATTTTAGCTTTTAATGAATTTTCTTTTCCATTGCCATTCTTCATCTACCTTATGCATACTTAGAACTCAGCTGAATAACTGCTTTGGTGTCTTCAGATGCTGTCTTCTACATTTTGCATAATAGAGATGTTTTGTTTTCAGAATACATCTGAAATGGAGCAAATTACATAGGACATAACTGTTTTCAGAGTATTGTCAGAAGCTTGTTGCTCTTTTTTTTGTGGATATTGAACTGTTTAAACACTGTACTTAGAGTATATATCTAAGAGATTTTGTCTCATATTTTTTTAGGTTTTTTTAGTTTTCAAAAAGTTTTTTTTAAAAATCTTTTTTTTTACATAGAGCAATATTTACTTTTAAAAGCGAAACTGGCAACTATAAATCATAATCTTTTAGTGGTTATTTTGAAAAACAATTATTTTTAGGTATTGAAAAAAATTTGTTTTCTTTTTTCTGTTGCTGATACTGAAACATTTATTTCTGAAAATAGGAATGGCTCAAGTAGAGCAAAATTAATTTTTACAAAATAGTTTATACCTGTCCTTATGTAAAGGGGCTATTTTTAGCATGTATAGGTCATGTCAAGGTTTGAAGGATGCTAAAAAGGGCAACTTCTATATTTTTGCTGAGGATTTTGGTTCATTTTTAAAAAACAGATATTAGCCTACTAAGAAGTAGAAGAAAAAATAATTTCACATTCTTCCTGAGTTTTGAGGTATTAATGATCACTATAGACACAAAGTCAGTTCTCTTAGTAACAAAACTGTAATTTAAAACTCTGAGTCATCTAGCCGTTCTGCACAGTTATTAATTATTAGTGATAATTGCATGAAAAAGAAGTTGTTCATCTGCTCCTGCTGCTTATTCTCCACCGGAAAGCGTAATCCTTTGTTTGTGGACAGCACAATTAGCGGCTTTTGGACACCATAATTATTTCATACCTGAGGCTTAGAAGACACTGGAGGAAAAAGATACTCTTAAGCCTTATGTAAAAATACTGCATTTACTTGGTTACTTTTCAAAGTTTCAGTTGTCTGAGAGATGAGAATGTCTTTAAAAAAGATGTTAATCTGCTCAATCCAAGATTGTATATGTGAATGATTTACTGGAATATGCGTATGGAACAGGGCAGATCTAGTTACAGCACACAAAGCAAAACACAGCAATAAAAAAAAGCAAAATAAAGAAACAAAAATAAACACTAAAACAGCATATTATCTTACAATGGAAGTATAACTGACTGATAGAGAATAGATTTCATCTTTATGGGTACCTCATGAAACTGATATGAGCTAGCCTATCTGAGAAGCCTAAGGAAGAGAAAACCAAATATGTAACCAGGTGGATCACGTGGTGGTAGGTTTTTTGTCCCCTGTGGTAACTGTTGTCCTTCTTTATAATAGATATTGATAGGGTATTCTTGGCCATACTTCAAATGTAAGTGTGATGGTATGCAAAAACATGCATTTTCCAATTCGCTATCTGATACAAGTTCAAATAAATTTACATACTTCGAAAGACAAGTATTGTATTTTCAAACTTATAACTTATCAAACTTATATAAAGTGATAGGGATATTAAGCCTCATATGTAAGTGTTTCAGTTCACCTAGGGCACATTTTGGTATTCTTGTTCATACTGGCTGAGGATATGCATTCTAGCAGACAGCGGCTAATGATAATTTATTTTCTATTTTTTAAAGTAGTGATAGATTTCATTCTGTTAATTTATCAATCTTTCTGGAGGCTCAACACATCTGAAAAAAAGCAATTTTCATTCTACTTTTATTTCTTCATAATCAGAAAAAAAAAATAGCCAGCTAAATTGTAGCTTTTCTATCACTGATAGTAATTTGACAAGAATACAGAGCTCAATTTTAAGCTTTGAGCTGAGTTACTGGCTAAGACAGCAAAAAAAAATCTTCCACTGAAGCTGGAAGACTTGTGGTTGCTGGAATGATTAAAGTTAAACCTCATAATACATTTTTCTTAACAAAGTCACTTTAAAGTAGATCAACATTAAAACAGTAGTTAAGCATGTCAATTAAAGCATATTAACATCCTTTTTATTTTGGCAGAACCAATAGTTCATTTCAATCTAATTTAATTTATAAGCTATTCAACCTGAATATACACAAGTAGGAAGGAAACAGGAAAATGAGTAGTATTTCCTTAAAAATATATATATGTATAAATAATAATAATTTGACCTGTAATAGCATTTAGTGGTTGCTGTCAAAATTATAAACCATTGTATTATCAATAATATAAAATAAAAAGACACTGTATATTCTGAAGAGTTTTTCTAAACTGAATAAACTATTTCTGAAAAAGCTATTTCCCTTTCATATATTTTTTGTAATAAAGCCATGCAACGTCCAACTTTGCGAACAGTGGAGCGTGTCTGTTACAAAAAAGGTGCCAGCCTGATGTTGCCTGGAAAGCAGATATGTTATATCCTGTGTTACATCTGGAGAACAGTTTAGCTTATTGATATTGCTTAGTGTCCTGGAATCTTCTTGCAAAGGTAGTACTTGGAAGGACAGATGCAAAATGAAGGGGAGACAAGTCCCAGGAACCCATGTGCTCTCTGTTACTTCACAGAAAGATAGCAATAAATATCATTTAGCCTTCTCTTTTGTTTCCTGGCATTTATGCAACTAAATGGAAGAGATTTAATATATCTGTTTCTAAATGTACTTAATAGCTACTGACATGTCCTTCACAAACCAAAGTCAGTGTGTTACACATCAGCTTGGTCCAAAAGTCAGCAGTGCTTCAGAGCAGAAATATGACTGAAAATCTAGTAGTAAAATTAACTTGTGTTATCTGTGTCATCACTTCTGCTAAGGTGCTGCTGGTACCATTTCAGCCATTAATTTAAAACAATTAGCTTAGGAGTAGAAATCATTCCATACTGTGAATTCTCACTAGATTGGCTGTCCTAGTTCCAGACAGGATAATTTTCACCTGAGCTGGGAGAGGAACTGGAGCTGGGCACCTGGGCTGGGGGACACAGCTGGGATAGTTTACTAGTTAGCCAACAGCTGGGGTAAGTTTACCCAAATTAGCCCAAGGGCTGTTCCATCCCATGTGACATCATGATCAGTATATAAGTGAGGAGGGTAAGGAGGGGAGTTTCTTGCTACTTGGGAGAAAGCTGGGTATTGGGGATTCACTGTGAGCTATTGTACTGTAAGTTATGTGCTTCAGTATTTTCTTCTATTGGGTTTTGTTTGCTTGTTTTCTATCTCTGTTGTGTTTTCTTCTGTTATTCTCTTAAACATTTTTAATCTCAATTCACTAATTTTGCCTTTTCTTTTCTTTACCAATTCTCCTCCCTGTCCCACTGGAGGGTGGGGGAAGTGAGTGAGAGACTGTGTAGCTTGGCCCTAAATGGGTCTAAACTACAACAACGGCATAAAGGAAGAAGGAAAAAACAAACAAACAAGCAAACAAACAAAAAAAAAAAAAAAAAACAAAAAAAAACCCCAAAAACCAACCAAAAAAAAAAAAAAAACCAACAGTGGCCTTGAAAGTTTTAGAGTTTATAGTGTGCAGTCTGTGGTTGTGCCACCTAGGAAGAAAGGTGGCTATTGCCCTTGTGACCCACTTCAGAAACTCAACAGATTCTGTTGAGCTTTAGACACTGGTGATGGCTAAATGTATTCAGAAGTAGCCCTGTGTCCTCAGTTTGCTAAGCCTGTTTGACTTCTTGCTTTGAGGAAGATTTTGAGGAGTGATTAGTATCTCTAACTTAAGCATCTGCTATAGTGATTTATATTTATTTCATAAGAACTTAATTAGGAGTGGTCTCAGGCAGGATAGCAAATTTACCCAGCTTCAATCACAAACTACAGTTATCAGGAAATTACATTCTTGTAAAAACTTCTAGAGGCCTAGTCACCCAAATTGCACCTTTTGATCTGTGTACTCACAGGGTTTTCTTCAGTTGCCTTTTCCCCTGACAGAACGTGTTTCAGAGGAGTAGACTTTATATTCTTGTTAAATATTCTGCAGAAAATATCACAAGGACATTTTTCCTAGTGTTTACTAAATAATAATAAAAAAAAAAACCTATTGAAAAATAGGAACTTGTCTAAAGATGTCTAAATTAATGTGGGGAAAAAAGCCAAGTATCTCATGGAACACTGTAGCATTATACTGAGCTTGTTTCATATAAATGCATTTATTTTTGTTTGGAGTCTTCAGTAATGTGTTATGGTACTTTAAGAAAACGTTGCCTTTAATTCCATTGACATACTGGTCAGAATATCTCAGAGGAAAGACAAGCTGTTTACTAAGCACCTTTTAAAAACAGATGGTTGAGTAACTGGCTTTCTTTTCTTTTGGGAAATGGACTTTACTTCTGATGGAGAGAGGTTTTTTAAAATGTCAGTTTTGCTTTGCATCTTGGCAGAGGAACCTCTACTTAAATATAATTTCTTACAAGTCAGGCCCTCAGTATTGGGCAGCATTTCACAAGATAGTTTAAAATTTCAATGGAGCAATGTAACCTGCTTGAAAGAGATCATTCACTGAAACTGTGAGGTTAGGGTACTGTACATAAAAATGTGGTTTGGGCTTGGGGCTGCTGGTGAAAAGTAGATAATGATGCTTGTTGAATAACTAAGGGCACTTAATGCAATGCAAACATTGAACAAAGGCAGAAAGAGCCCTGTGGGACAGTCCATGGGAGCAGCTGTGTCTACCATGATGCAGGCAGCAGATTTTGCTGCTGCTATACATTGAAAATGAATGTTGTGAGGGATTGAAAATGGTCCATGCAAACGTATTCAGACTGTGGAAGAAAGCTGCTTTTCTCTTCTTGCTTAACCATGAAAGAAATATTTTCATTTTACCACTGTTTATGCTTATGCAAGCCATTGTTAATATACCATATCTTACACAGATATGGTAAGTGCCTAACTAATTGGGGAACTGTCAAGTCCTTATATTGTGAGCTTATATGAGGCAGGACTCACAATAGGATCATATCACTGACTAATTGTGATTTTGGACAATTAATGTCTCTTGTCTGTGAAATGGGTATGAAAGTTGTGATGTAAAGGTACATATTAAAAAAAAATACTATTCAGAACTTTTATAAAAACCTACTACATAGGTTCTTACTATTAAATATAATAATAATAAAACTATGAAAATCAGTGCCTAACATGAGACATTGGAGTCTTGGAAGCAGTCTCATTCACAAGTATGAAATTTCTTGCTTGCACACTGGGTGAACAATGCCCTCTGCTGATTGTGGGGGGAAAAATTGCTGAAAATCTGGAAAAATATAGTTGAGACAGAACTTTCAGATAAGGTAAACTAGAATAATTCTGTTGCTGCTTATTGACATATCTAAGGCTCTCTGTGACTTTTTTGCTTACTGCAGATTATATATATATATGTGATTAAATATGTTTGAGGAGATACTTGCAAAGTCTTTGTACATACCTGTAATGGTGCAAATTAAGCCTTTGAATAATCTAAATTATGCTGATATCAATACATTTTTCAGACTGGCTGGGTAGTATCCATCAGTTGCACCTATCCACCAATAGGATCCTAAAAATGAATGGCTTTTGATGAGAGTGGAAATTGTCTTGAAATCTAGAGATAAAGAGAACAAGAAATGTCACTGTATTGCTCAGTACCTCCAAAACTGTTCGTGCATGCCTAGAGTACCTGCATAAAGGCAAAGAAAGATTTTGCAAGAGCAACTTGAATGGAGGTTTCTGTCGGGAATGTCTCTAGGGAGGATTGCCCTGTGACAGCAAAGTGTCTGCATCCTGCTGGCGGCGGCTGCTGCTGCTGCCCTGAGTGGGCAAAGGCCATTCAAAAAGACATGCTTTTGCTCTGATATAGATGATGAGCAGAAGGAGACAAAAATCAGAAAAAAAACTGTAAGGGAAATACTCTAAAAAAGAGGAAGAAAAAAAGAAGCAAAATCTCTTTCAAAAATGTTTAATTATGATTCTTTTTAGGTGTCTGACAAGTATTAGAGAAAGCGACAAAAGGCTCAGTAGTGTATTGTACAGTCATGCTTCCTGGAACTGTGTCTTTGTGCCTGGAAGACCTCAGCCTGAAACAAGTTCTGCTAAAAGGCTAGATAGAGGTGTTCCAGATAATTTTCTCATAGATTAAGGAATGGAGCTATCTGAGCACCTCCAAGCAGATACTATCACGCATTTTTTGATATAAATGTGAGTGGTCTTTTCTCTCTGAACTCAAACCTCAGTACAGCATTTTTGTTGTCCCAAAATGTGGGATCTTTACATGGCATGCGGGGTGGGGGGATGCTATGCTGGTAGCTGCTGGAAGAAGTTGCTAGAGGTTTTCCCTTTGTCAGTTGGACTCTGCTGGGCCTAGGGCGGAGCCACTGCTGGCCAGGGCCGAGTCAGTTGGTAACAGAATGTTCCCTGATAATGCCCCTGTGATAACATATTTAAGAAGGGGAAAAATAAAAAAAAAGTGAAGAAGCTGAGCAGGGGCAGAGAGGGGGAGGCATGAGCCTTGTGGGCCTTGCAGCCCTCACCCTTTGGCCTCCTGCCGGGCAGCCGACTGGGCCCAACTTGGCCCAGCCTGGCTGCAAGAAGTGAAGAGGAGATGAGATTTGAAGAGAACCTGAGAGGCATCTGCCTGAGCTGATTGTGAAGAATTTTTTGTGAGAGGAACAGCTGCAGATGCCAAGGTCAGTGAAGAAGGGGGAGGAGTAATGCAGCTCCTGGCCAAGATTCCCCTGCAGCCTGTGGTGACGACCATGGTGGAGCAGGTTGTCCCCCTGCAGCCCATGGAGGCCCACGCAGGAGCAGAGATCCACCTGCAGCCCGTGGAGGACTCCAGGCTGTGGCAGGTGGATGCATGAATAAGTTAGAACGAAGGCTACTATTTCTAAAAAATCAAATATTTTCTTTTAATCAGTATTGTTTAGATCCATCACTGCATAAAGCACTGCAGTAATTTGTGATGCTGATTAAGTGTGTGTCCCTTGATTCCAGAGGACTTGGGGCTTTTCTCTTACATAATTCTCCACCTAATCTTTACTACTCCCTTCCCAACTCTGTCAGTGGGGGGAACTGAAAACAACATTCATTAACTCAACTGTAGTGCTGCAGACTGGAATTCAGAGGTGGCAAAGGTGGTTCTGTGGCATCTCCTTCAAAATTCTGGAGGAGAAAATACTATATCTTTTGTGTGACCTGTTGACTGGAAGCTCTTGTGAGCAGCAGAATTTTTAAAAATATATAAAAGTTCAGTTGATGGCTTTTTTTCAAGGGACTTTTGGGGGTTTTTTTTTGTTTTTTTTTTGTTTTTTTTTTTTTTTTACCACCCCCAACATCCTTAGTGCTTCTCATGAAAAACTT
>WHYT01012698.1:57279-121776 GCA_009806455.1 Tetrax tetrax | reverse complement strand
GGTTAATTAAAAGAAAAAAAAAAAAAAAAAAAAACAAAACAAAAAAAACCCCACAAAACAAAACAAAAAAACCCAAACAAACAAACAAAAACCAACAAAAAACCCAAGCCAAAACAAGCAAACATATCTGCATGTGATTACAAACTTTCAGCCTTACTGGATTTAGTGGGAAAGCTCTTACTACTTCAAATGACAGGATCTTGTAGCCTTATACTGGAGCAGTTAACTCGAGTAAAAAGTGTTTGCTTGAGTAAGAACAAAAGGATCAGACAAGCAGATATAAAGTTTCCCTTTATCAAGATCCTCCATTCATGTACAAACACTTATTCCTTTGTATATGTATCTTTATCTGTAGCAGAGTCAACTCCTCCATTGCTCTCCTGTTGATCAGCTGTTGGTTGTCAATGTCATACCTGTGTCATGGTTGTTTTCCAATGACAAAGAAAGTAGCCAACTGTTAGACGTTCCCCTCTCCTGTTATGGATGGTGATTCAGCCAAACCAATGTTCTGTTCAGGACAGAAGAATACTCTGGGATGGATCTGAGACTGCTCAGCAAATGTCACCACTTACCACCTACTTTTCATCAGCCTCTGGCACGATTACCTATAGAGTGGGCTTAATACAGTGAAGTACAATCTGAAACCTCAGTACAGTGAGGAAAAACACCGCAACATAAGACCAAATGAAGCAATATTGTATTTTTTAGGCTATTATGATGAACTTTTCCATCTAGTTTATGTTGCCTGGGTTTGCTTTCTTCAGGCTTTTAGGAAATGTTTTTTACTCCATTCTGAATCTGCTGTTGTTGAGTTTTGTTGGTTTTTTTCCCTTCAAGTATTAATTAGCTCTCCTTTTTCAACAGATATAAAAGTCCAGAGTGCCAAATAAAATGAGGAGGAAAAAAACAGTGAATATATTTCAGTCTTATGTCTTGAAGAAAAACACTGTATTAAGTCTTTTCTGTGCTTGAATCTAAAGTTAAATTCTTGTTTCAGTTTTTATAGGAAACATAAAAGTAAATGGGTAGTTCATGCATATCTGCATCAAACAAGTATTGTGCTTAAATTAAGTATGATTTGTATGTTTTATAACAAATATTTTAACATAGATATTTTAAAGACTGGACTGCATCTTGATCCCCATTTATTTCCAGGTTGTATTCTGCCAGTAGAAAGGATGTGGGGAAGTCAATGGAAGAGATTTGTTCTACTGCTCTTTGCTGCAGCAGGTGTGGGAGGATGCACTTTATAGCACTTGCAGAAGATTTCGCTTCTAGCTGTTGTCAAAATCTGAGGACGTACCAAGTAAGCTGAAAACTCATTAAACAACAGCATTTTCAATGTTCCAGTGAGGAGGTTTAATTTTGAATTTTAAGTGCAGCACATTATTCAACCCTTATACCTCGTGATTGTAGGCAGTCTATGACCAACTTTGTGGTATTACACAACAGTATATGACATCAGCTAAGGAGGACTCATGCACTGAACTGCAAGGGAATTTTTTAGAGGCCACATACGTTAACTTAGAAATTGTGAAGGACACTGGGGAGAAATGCCATAAGATTTCTTAGTGCTGATAGCTTCAGGTGAGTATTGTATTGACTGAACAGACAGAATAGTATCTGCCTATGTAATTCACTGTTACCTAGACATGATTTTTCTGTTTGTCTTTTTTGGACTAGTTTAATTGTTGAGAAATTTCAGTTGGCCTTTGAGAGAATTAGTCAATGTTAGGGCTCTGTGCAGGCTGTATATTAATACTTAATCACATTTTCAAATTTTTGAAACTCACATTTTAGAGTCATTTTATACGTTGCCTGGGAAAGCAAAAGCCAGTTTCTCATTCAGTTTTTGGTTTCTGTTTTTAGAAGAAGGCAAACACTGTGCTGTTGGAATAATGAAGTTTGCTAACAACATGCATATGAATATTCTCTTCTAGGAGATTTAAAACAAAAAAAACTTTTTATAACAAATTGAGACTAGGCACCACGATTTAAAACCTAGCTTACCTAACCAGTTGTCCAGTGGATTTAAAAATAAATTATGGACAAGGGAACTTAGTTTTCATTTCACATCTTGACTGTTCCTGCCACTCGTGTGTGATTACCAGATGTATCAAAAAATCTTAGTGTAAGTATATAATGATACAAAGAGTTGGAGAGTTTCCATTTGAAAAAAAGATGCTAAATAGATATCAGCACTGTATTTAGCCAGATTTTAAGAAAAGAAACATATCCTCTATTAATTAACATTCTAAAACTAAACTTTGCTCAAGGAGGAAAAAAAAGGAGATATTCAGAGATTTATGAATAAAATAAGACTCTTAAAAATGAGTCTATGCTGCGGCATATACCAAGAGTATTATTAATGAATGGTGAATACTGTGGTATACAAATATAATTTGTACCTAAATATTATGGTAGTGAATATCCTGTAAGTATCTTGAAAAATTCAATATAAAGCTGAATTTATTGTCCATGAGTAAATCCTGTTTCAAAGGAGCTAAGCTGATATTGAGATCTCCATAAGTGCAAGAGAAATGCTTTTCAGATTGCAGACCTGCCCATTTGTATATTCATATACTCCTTTTGAGATGCATATTAATTTATCTACTCTGTTTTCCTTTTGGAATGTAAAACTGTTCATTTTACTAACGGTATATGGCGAGAGGAAGGGTTTCTTAGTGTACAGCATTATTAAAGTTCTGAAGAACTTCCAAGAACTTCAATCTTAATATTATGAACAAAACCAGTCATCCTAACTTGACTACCTTTTCCCCTGCCTTGATGGAGGATGGTGGTTGCTGCTAAATCAGTTCTTCAAGTTACAACTTCTTGCTAGCTGTTTTTGCTAGTATGTAAATCAGTGGAAGACTAAAAAAGGAAGGAAGGAGTGAGAGGGAGGTGATCACTGGAGAAAAGTTGAAGAAACTACTGATTGCCAGTATTCCCAGCCCCTTCAGGAATCACAAATTATGTTGCTTTTCTGGATCTGAATGATTGCATCTTTGTAGCTATTCATTCAGCAATTTAAAACTGTTATTTGAACCCCCATGCTCAAAAAAAAAAAAAATACATCTGAGAAATCCCTTAATACCCTGGCACATTCATGTGGTTATCTGTATATAAGAGTAAGAATTACAACTTTTAAGTCTTTCAGACCATGTCAGAGCCATTTCAACCTCCCTTTTTATGTTGCAACTGCTTACATTCATGCTCACCTTTTAACAATTACACTTCTTCAGAGCGCATCACTGAGCACTCCATGTTGGTTTAAAACTTTATTATTAAAGAAATCTGGAACATGCTTCCAAACTTGCCACTCTGGCATTTGCATTGTTTCTTACTTCCACAGTTTATCCACTATAAGCTTTGTGATGTTTTTTGTAACATGTTGTTAAAAGTTGTGGAGGAAGTTGGCACTTACAGTAGAGCCTTTTTGGAGACCTTATTTGGTTGTAAAACAGTGGAATGTTGTATTAAACTACTTCATCACAATCAGACTTCAGTTTGTTACTCTGAAAACATACATATTTTGTTCTATGCTTATACCTTTGTGCTTTCTTTCCACGGTATGATAAAGCGATGCAAGTTTTCTGGGATCAGCAGTTTTAGGAGAATTACAATGAGCAAGTCAAGAAAGAAAAAATTTCTGCATTGCTATAGCTAAGTCGTAGGCATCGAAGGACTAGTGTGACAAAAAGAAAGGACGTTTGTTAAACTGAAAATATGTAATAAATGCAATTTATTAGACTTATGGAGAGAGGAACAATTCATCTTATAGGAGCAATGAGTATTTCTAAATTAATGCGTTTATCATTTGGTGCATTGTTTTGGTATTTGGATCCAAATGATTGCTTGAATTAATAATGCCTTACAGAGGTTTGGTCCAAATTTCAGGTCATACTTCTCATGCAGCAGCACACACAGAGAGCTCCACAGGAGTTTAGCTGTGCTGATGCCTGAGTAAATTTCTGAACAAAGATCATTAAGTATCAACATATGACACATTTAAATCAATTCACAGCAATAATGATTCAAAGCAAATTAGTCATGCAATAAAAGCATAAACCAGTTTAAAAATATGAAGCATTATATTGCACCTGTCTACAAACACAGAATATAGTGTTCTGGAGTGGGAGTACAGACAACACACACTTTTGTTTTTAAGGAACATTACAGAAGATCTGGCAATCTTGATGAGCTTTTCGCAGAGGGCTTATGAACTGCTGATAGCCATATTTTACTCTATGAAGCTTGTTTGCTATATTTTCCGAAGTTCTGTATGTCTAACATTCTATTTTCCATCCCTACCCTTATAGAAATATCAATATTATTGTACTGTTCATGAAAACAAGTAAATGTGATTGTGGAAAAATACTAAGCCTTACCTTATTTTAAATGATTGGAAGGCTTCTTTCTAGCATAATAGTGCATGAGATTTCTGTGAATACCTTTTCCATTAATTTGCAATTCTGCCAGATAAAAGTTATTTTAATTCTATGTGAAATACACGTTTGCAAGATATACAGTAAGCTAAGAAGTTGTTCTGGTTTTGTTTAATGAGGGGGGCCCAAGGTGGTAGCTTCTGTAGGAAACTGCTAGTTGTTCTCCTTTGTTCAGTGGACTCAGCTGGGCCTAGGGCGGACCTGCTGCTGGCCAACGACAAGCCTCTGCGATAACGTATTTAAGAAGGGGAAAACAGGGGGAAAAAAAAAAAAAAAAGAGAAGATGTGAAGAAGCTGAGCGGGGGCAGAGGCCCAAAGGCGGAGGCACAGGCCTCGTGGGCCTTGCAGGCCTCACCAGGCGGCCAACTGGGCCCATCTCAGCCTGGCCTAGCTGCAAGAGGTGGAGAGGAGATGAGATGGATGATGTGAAGAGATTCTGAGAGGCGTCTGCCAGCCTTTTGTGAAGAACTTTTCTTGTGAGAGAAATAGCTGCAGACTCCAAGGACAGTGAAGAAGGAGGAAGAGGAGTAATGTGGCTCCTGGCCAAGATTCCCCTGCAGCCTGTGGTGATGACCATGGTGGAGCAGGTTTTCCCCCTGCAGCCCATGGAGGTCCATGGAGGAGCAGAGATCCACTTGGAGCCTGTGAAGGACCCCACGCTGGGGCAGGTGGATGCCTGAAGGCAGCTGTGGCCCAGGGAGGGCCTGCTGGGGCAGTTGTTCTGGAGGGATGGCACCCTGTGGAAGAGATGACCCATGTTGGAGCAGTTTCACTTTAATTATGGGTTGTCATTAATGTAAAAAATAGTTTAAGGTCTTAAAGATAGCTGGGGCAGTCAGTCCTTTCCTTGTGGTAGAATGTGATTATAGCAGAATGAATAGAAAATATTTAAGCCAACTGTAACTCCAATACAAACCTCACAGAGGTTTTCTTATCATATCCTTATTTTCTTTGGATATCTTTGCTTAATCTGTGTTGAATATGTTTTTAATGAGGGAAGGAAAGCTGGATAATACATTGTTAATGTGTCAGAGTTTCAAAGGTGCTCTGATAGTGAGGAAGCAGTTCAGTGAATGAGCTAAATGAGTCTGAGCAGAGAAGACTTGTAAGTCTGGCCTGTGGCTTCTGTGCAAATACCAAATATACAATGTATCTATTATCCTCACTGAGTTTTATATAACTTCGGTTCTTGTGACTTTCTCACTTCCAGCCTCAAACACAGCCTTACCCTGGCTACACTTTCAGAGAGTTTGCCCTCTATAGTCCCTTTCCAGTTCTGTTACATTAAGGCAAACTCCAAGGCCTTCAGGCAATCATGTTTGTCATCCATCACTCACTACTAAAATATCAAAGACTGTATAGTGCTCCCTATGCTCATCATTACATTTAGGACTTTCTAATAGATATTCACAGTTTTTCTCCTATTAAGGCTCTCTTGGCCAAGATGCATACAAAAATCGAAATGGGTAAGGCTATTAGTGTACTGAGATTTTTCTTGTGCTAACAAATCTTTTCTTTACATCTTTGTTTATTCTCTTACATGGAAATTGCAAATGTTTTGTGGAAGTAATACTACTTTTTTTGTCTGTAGTTGCATAATGATGTTACCTAGGATGCATAATAAGAATTGTACATAAGTAAAATAAATTGCATATTAAGAAGACTTAAAACTGTTATATGTATAACTATTGTGTGGGGCAGTTGACACACTGGAGGGAAGGGATGTTGTCCAGAGGGACTTTGACTAGCTGGAGAAGTAGGCCCATGAGAACCTTGTGAAGTTCAATAAAGCCAAGTGCAAGGTCCTGCACATGGGTTGGAGCAATTGCAAGCACAAATACAGGCTCAGTGGAGAATGGATTAAGAGCAGCCCTGAGGAGAAGGACTTGAGTGTGCTGGTGGATGAGACGCTCAACATGAGCTGACAAAGTGTGCTTGCAGCCCAGAAAGCCAACTGCATCAAAAGGAACATGACCAGCAGATCAAGGGAGGTGGTTCTCCTGCTCTGCTCTCAGGAGACCCCACCTGGAGTACTGCATCCAGCTGTGGAGCCACCAACATAAGGATGTGGACCTGTTAGAGGGAGTCCAGAGGAGTGCCATGAAGACAATAAGAGGGCTGCAGCACCTCTCCCTATAAGGACAGGCTGAGAGAGTTGGGGTTGTTCAGCCTGGAGAAGAGAAGGCTCTGGAAACACTATATAGCAGCCTTCCAGTACCTCAAGGGGACTTACAAGAAAGATGGGAAGAAGTTCTTTAGCAGGGCCTGTTGTGATACGATAAGGGATCTGCCAGAGGAATTGACTCCTGTGATCTAGAACTAGCTTATTTAACCAGACAGTAGGTAACTTTGTAGTCTCATTCTTTTATTGTAGTCTCATAGCTTTTAATTAATTAAAACTTAAATTATAATAAAGCTTGGTGTTATCTATCCCATTTCAAAGTCTATAAACACTTCATCTGAAGATCTGGTAGCCCTTATGCAAGTAGCTCCTGGGACCCATAAAGAAAATCCTTTTAGAAGAATGGTTAAATTGGTTGTTAAATATTAAATACCTACCTGTAGGATGGACTCCAAAGTGCCATAGGGCTTTGAGAGAATTAAAGTTGGTTCTTTCTGAATGCTTGTTTCCTACTGGGATTTTAGGCAGCCTTTCATTGACTCTGCCAATGCCTTGATGGATGGCCTTAGGGTATGACAAAGTCGGTTACTGTTAAGGTGCAATGGAATTCCACCAATTATTTGTGAAAATCAGTCAGTAAGTTCTTGCAGTAGCTGGCATGTTGTTTGTCATTCTGAGACTGTTAAGTAAACTTTAACACAGTTAATCATAAATACATAATATGTATTTTTTTTCTATTACAAGAGCACATTTAATCTCAATTTCTATCACACATATTTAGGAATTCTTTGGACTACGTAGGGTAGATAACCCTAAAATAATTAACTATATAGAACTGTTCCTTCTGAGTGAAATCACATTTCATGCTTCAGAAATAAAGAATTAAGAAAATCAAATATGAAGTGCCTATCACAACACAGATTTTGTATGAAGGGAGTGTTTTAATATCTGTTCCATAGGATTCTAGCATTGAAAGCAGTCTTTCTCTCTCCTGGGTGACTTCTGGCCAGACTTGGTACAGCAACACAAAATGTGGGCTGTGCAGCCCATATGTAGATTCCCTACAAGTGAGAGAATGCTGCTTTACCCTTCCGTCTCTCCCTACTAACTGCCATAATAAAGGTAAAAAAACTTGGGGATTGTAAACATCAATATTGACCCACAGAGAGAGATTCTTTAGAAGAAAAATGAGAAGCAGTAATGGTAGGAAAAAGGCAGAAAAAAAAAAATCAATGTAAACTAGCCTTAAACCTGTATGTGACTTATGCATGGAAGACAATTCTAGTTCTCTTGCATACTTCTGTGGGGAAAAAAAAAAAGCATACATAGAGTTGCAAATTTCTGTCTAAAGTGGCTTTACTAATACAAGTTTGGAATTACTATGGCAAAGTTAAGCTATTTCATAAATGAACTATAAAAGTGGTGAGCGGTATGAAGAAATCTAGTTAAGGGTGAAATTTTAGTCAGACTTGCAGCAGAGGATGGTGAGTTGATAGCTGCATACATGTTTTAGGGTGCAGATTTGAATTAGGATATTTTTAATGTAACAAATGAGGAAATAGGAGAAGTAGAATAGAATTAAGAAATTTTCTGTTAACTGGATGATCAGTTTATATAAAATGTTTTGGGAAATTATGAATTTAGCATTCAGTATGTTTTGGCTAGATTGGTAAATAAAAATGTAGAATAGCAGAAAGTCTGGCACTGAAAAGAAGTGGTTTGCATAAGCTAGATTGTCATTTTCATCTTTTATAGAATCATAGAATGGTCAGGGTTGGAAGGGACCTTCAAAGGTCTTCTAGTCCAACCCCCCTGCAAGAAGCACGGACATCTTTGACTAGATCAGGTTGCTCAGCGCCTCTTCCAACCTGGCCTTGAACGTTTCCAGGGATGGGGCATCCACCACCTCTCTGGGCAACTTGTTCCAGTGTTCTACAACCCTCAGTGTAAAACATTTTTCCTAATATCCAATTTAAATCTACCTCCCTCTATTTTAAAACCATTACCCCTTGTCCTAACACAACAGGCCCTACTGAACATCCTCTCCCCATCTTTCCTGTAGGCCCCCTTGAGGTACTGGAAGACCGCTATCAGGTCTCCCCGGAGCCTCCTCTTCTCCAGGCTGAACAGCCCCAACTCTCTCAGCCTGTCCTCATAGGAGAGGTGCTCCAGCCCTCTGATCATCTTTGTGGCCCTCCTTTGTACCCTCTTTCCAACTGGTCCATGTCCTCCTTGTGTTGGTATTTAGTTCTATTTCTCACTTGAACTGGCGAGTTTGGACAGACTGTGATTATTTCTATTTCTATTCATCTTATTTTAACTTTGACCATTTCTAAGCTGTGTCAGCGAAAGCAACACTGACACAGAAATAATCTTTCTTTCTAGTTGTATTTTTAGATTGTGAATGATCAGATGAGAACAGAGATTTTCTACAGCTTTTCAATATAGCTGCTGGGCCTGCTTCCATGTTGCCTTTTAAAATGCTCGCTGTAGATAGAAGAGAGTGCGAGGCAAGCCATTACCTGATTGCTGGGGTACTCATCCATCACTAGTTAGATGCAGAACACTCCCAAGGTGTCTTCTCACCAAGCAGTCTTCTACTTACAGTCAGGAGGCATGACAAGTTTAAAGTGTGTTTCCCAGCAAATGTATGATAGATTGGAAGACTATTGTACTGAGTACTGACTAGAGACATGTATTTTAATAGAAGTAAATATCTGAAGAGTAATTAGGTACTGTCACTATTTGCTGCAGTCCTGTCAGCCCTCACACATTAAGCAGAGTTGAAATAAATAATTAATATAATAATATCAAGGTTTTTCCTCAAAGTTCCCTATAAAAATAGTACCAGTGCAGAATAAACACTTCTAATTTATGACCATTTTGTCTTGACTTGTTCTGTATGGAGCAAATGTTCCTTGGATTAATCATTCAGGTCCTGTACACATATAACTTTGTGTACCTAGAACCCTGCAGGAATATTTAGAGCAATGCCACTTGTGAGGAGAAGTGGAGATTTTATATGTGGAAGTTTCTTAAATGAGCACTATATGCATACTTGATACCATCTGATCACATCAAAGGAAACTTAGTTATCCATTGTGGATGTCTTGAAGGACTTTTCACAAAATACAGAGATACTACTTCTAGCATATTGCCTAAACTAGTCTAAATTCAGTGAAATTTTATTTTTATAAAATATCTTCTCTTTGTAGCTCTGTTTTTGTAGAAAACCCTGATAGTTGTGTGTGATACAGCTGGTTATTCTTATATTATGTTCCACTTATTGTTTACATTTAGGAAGAATTTTTTTTTTTAGAATCCGTGTTATCACAAGTACCACTCCCTTGTCTCCAAAGATGTGTTTGGAAATGTTCTTTGCTTTTCCAGAATGTCCTTGAACTCTGGTAGCCCCATAGGTGAGCAGGTAGAAAATCAGACAGGTGTTTGCTTACAGCCTTTCTGCATTTCATCAGTAATTAATAAAAAACAGCCTGCTTTTGCAAAATGCTTCAGTTTGGCAAATGAGTGTTTTGTGACGAAAGCTCAGTTTCATCAGAAAAATCCTGTTGAGTTCTGTTCATTACATGATGGGAGAGACAAAACAGATGCATTTCAGTCTATTAATCACAAAGCATGACTGATTGACTTTCCATCTTGTCTCTATCCTCTGTCTCTTAATTGCTATTATCAGTACCAAGATGGGAGCTGCAAAACCTATAGACTATACTGCAACTTTTTATACTGGCAGCTGTTGAATAGGTATTTTCAAAATTAGCAATGAGCACCTATGTACTTAACATCTCATATGTGGAAGATCATCCTCTGAGTTGATGTTACTGGAGAGTACTTTGCAGACAGCGTTTGCAGATCACTTAAACTTCTGATGAATCCTCAGGACACTTACCTTGGTTGATAGTATCTAAAGTACACATGAAAAATAACACATTTGTAAAGGGACTTAAGGCTCTGGTCAGGACAGTATTTAAATATGATCTTAACTTCTAAGTCAAAATGAACTTAGGTATGGGACTACAGATGGATTAATGTATATAAATCCCTTATTGAATTAATGACTGAATGCTGAATAGTTCGGAAAAGTACTGTCAGCAAAGAATACATCTAAATTGTCCAGTGAATCTAATAAATAGGACAATTGTGAGCAAATATGTAGCTTCTCACTTAGAATAACTGAATAAACTATAATTTAAAAAATATTGAATATTGTTGGGAAGAGAACTTGTAATAAAATTGTTGGTATTCCCAACGATGATAAGGCACCATAATTAACTATTCTGATTCCTTTTTTGTTTTCTGTGTCATTGCTGTTGTTTTCTTTAATTAGAATGAGGTTTTTTGAGAAAGTACCTGTTATCAAAATGAAAATGTTTTGAAGAAAACATATTAGAAACTTTTCTAAGACTGCAGATCTCTCTGCTATGTTTTTTTTTTTCCTCATAAGGAGAGATGTTCTCTGCAATAGCCAGTATCTGTATGGTTACAACACAAGAAACTGAAGTTCAATTTACTGCTTTGCCCTGGAAATATCACCACACTCTGCAAATGATCTGGTCCCCTTGAGGCAGAGCAATGTTATGCTGTTTCTCAAGTATACAGTAAAATATAATTAGTGTGTTTTATTATCACTTTCAAAGCTTTTGCTGTGAAGAAAATATATGGGAAAATAATACCTTTTTTTTTTAGGATAGACACTTGTTCAGCTGATGTAGAGATGCTTGATATAGTCTGAAGTCAGTTTTGCACAATCTCAGCTCTGAATAACTTTCAGCCAGTAGTGCAGTATAAACAATAAATTAAGATTCCTTTGTGCTATTATATTTAAAGAAACTGAGAAGAGTAGTATACAGAGAAATTGGTATAAGTTGAGATTTCTGACTGACACATATTTTCCTTCAACCTAAAGCTTACTTTTTGGTTTTGTACAGTAAGAAACAACAAGAAGAACTTTTCCCTCCTGGTCTCTGCTGATTTTTTTTGGTGTTTCCAATAAAAAGCTGAATTTGTGAGGTAACTTTTTTCCTTAGCCTTGAATTACCAGTCCGTGAAACATGAAGAAAGGACAGACAAAGGGAAAGGAGGAGAGCAATACAAGTATGGTTATATTATGGCTTACTTTCTCTTTGCTTAGATCTGATACCTAAATTTACTTCTAGCTCTTGGCTGAATCATAAATAATGGAGAAATAGAAGAGGCTTTTAATCAAACAGTTCTCACCCTTTCTACTGAGCTTTACAGTGTGGGGTTCCATGTCTAATTTCTGCTTTATGGTAAAAGGAAACAAAAGTTGTGGTGGTAGGAGATAAAAGGTATTTTTATTTCCCTGCTTTGGTTTTATTCCTGGAAATTCTCTTGTATTCCTTTCCTGCTTCCAATTTTGCAACTAGAAAACTCTAAAGAAAGTAAGTTATAGCACTTGGTTATACTAATGAAAGATATAATGCAAAGGGGTTAGTAACCTAATATGCCTGTACAAGGTACAACAGATGATTAGTGTTTAGCCATTAAATTAACAGACTATTTACTATTATTATTGAGTTTCTCCTTTGAAACACTTGTAAACTTTAATGTGTCTATGCTGCTCAGTAAAAGGAACTTAAATGCTTAAAATATCTAGAAAGAAGGGTAGCATGGTGAATTACAGACTTCTTACATTTATGCTAAAACTGTGGTTCTCTGCCTAATCTGTGAATCCAAAATGAAAAAGAAATTTATTTTATCTCCATGAATGGGAAACTTCATTAAACTTCAGGCTTCTTGGGAAACAGTTTAGTATTAGCTGCGATTAAGACCAGTGGGGTACGAACTGGAAGGCTTGGCTTCTGTACTAAATTCTTGCACAAGTTTGATCTGTCATCCTGGACAAATTAGTTACCTTACATTCAACAGTTCAAATCTAGTCGATTTTTCAGTCAACCACTTAAATCAAAAGAAAGATAATTTAATTTCTTGATCTTTTGCATGTAAGTACATCTAGATAATGTGTATGAGAATTACTCCTGCTGGCTTGGCTCTGTGAAAATAAATTTTATTTATCAAGAGCCTAAATATGGCTACAGATATTAAGGCCTCAGTCTTCAAACCACAAAAGTGTGCCATTGCTAGTTAACTACTTTTTATCTGAGACTGAGCACTTGGTGTTTTTTTAAATCTTGGCATTAATCAGTTTCCTAGGATAGACTGTTGATAAAGGTTTTCTGACCTTTTCAGAAGTGACTGCAGCTGACTTAACTAAATTCTACTGCAGCTAGCTGCAACCGTTCTAAGATTTTACAACAATTTTAACTGTGGCAGAAGCTTTCTTAGGCTTGGATTCGTTTGGGGTCTTGTGGGTTTTTTGGTTTTGGGGCATTTTTTTTGACTCCTGGGCACTGTAAAACAACTGTTCTATTCCCTTAGTGAAATAGTTGTTGTTTAATGGTAACTGAGTGTGTTGCTGGGGTATTCTTTTACATGAGAGGTGATGCATTAATACATATTGTTAATATACCTAGGGCTAATACGAGCCCTGGTTTATAGTGTTTTATAAGGTACTGCAGTATATAGATGATAAAAGCTTTTGAGAAAACTTTTTTGCTCTCCTTTGTTTACCTTTTTCATGATTTTATCCAATTTCTTGGTAGATGTTGTCTCTACAAATCAAACAGCCTTTACTATATTTTGTTTTAAAACCTCCTCTAACAGTAAGCATGTAAAATCTACTGGTACTGCAACACAGAAAACTCGCTATATTGAAGTATTTTATTTTACAATATGAGAAAAAGGAATGAGAATCAGATCTTACACAGTGATAGAAAGCTGAACATTTGTCTCACAATGACAGCTAATGTCTTCGCTATTGATATTATACAGGAAATAAAAAGAACATCAGTTACACAGGAAATTTTGTCCATTTCTTGAGAAACATACCAGCTAAAATGCTGCAGATAAAACCTGCAGTAGACAAGCCATGCAACACACGAGATGTATTAGTGTGATTGCTGTATAGGATTTGCTTATTATCCACTCCTGATCAACACAGTTGTTCATATGTAAGTGTATACAAAGAGATTTTCCCATTTATGGCAAGAAAATATTTTCTGCTTTTAAACAGCTGATAGAAGAATCCTAAAAATACTGATACATAATTTCTTTCATCCTTAGTCACAGGAAGCTTCTGGAAGTCAAGCTGGTATTTATAAGTTAGGGATTTCAGGAAGTGGGGAGTGTTGAAAGAGCAAATCTGTGTATGCCTTTTTTGCCATGGTTTTAAGTATGGCAGCATGAAAACAAGTACTTCTACTATTTACTGGTCAATACCAATAAATTAAGAAACACTTAAAACAACAGATTACCCTGTCCCAGTGAAGCTATTACAAACTTTTCCATTGATTTTAATGGAGCTGAGATTTCATCTAAAATGCTCGGTTTTCAGGTCTTAATATATTCTCATCTTAACTCAATTTTCAAAAAAAGACTTTGTCAGTTGTTCTTGTATTGCACCTGCCAGTCCCCAAGAGGAATGCAAGAAAATATTCTCTATCCTCTGTATACCTGTAGCAAGTACTATTAAACCATCAGTATAAAAACTCTCCTGGCATTCATAACTCATATAATTCTGTGCATTGTGGAGTACATATAGGAATTATATTACAATAGCGTGTACATGATATTCAAAAGCACTAGTTAGCACCCAAGTCAGCTCCCAAGACATAAACTATCCATAAGATTTGAAGCAATTCACATGTTCACCCAAATTTTACAGCTGAAGAGTTTCTTATATGAATTTGGAAAAACATTATAGAGATTCAACATACTTGGAGTTAAGTGGTGGTGATCTCAGGTTGTTTTTGTTTTCAGTTATATGGAATTGGATTTTTGCTTAGCTCTTGTCTATTGGTACAACTTCAGGTAAACAGCTATTTTCGATGAGAGAAACGCTAACTGCTACTTCAGGCTATCTTTTATTAGTTTGCTTTTCTGTACATTAAAAAAAATAAACCTCATTATATTTATTTTAGAAATCTTACTTGATTCTCTTGTTTTAAATCTCCAGACTCTCTATTTGATGCAATATTTTATATTCAGTAACATGCATGAAGTAGCTGCTAAACCATCCTACATGTCCCCCTTCTGTAAAGTTTCTCTACATTTTCCTGCTTATCTCACTTTAAGAGTTCATTTCACAGCTGCTTTGATTCATTTTAACACTGAGGCATTGTTTCATATTGTGTTTGACTACAGCTCAATCATTATGAGTTAATTTCCTGTCAGCTTTATCTGAATTAGTTTAATTCCTGTATGTATCCATCACAGCATATTCAGCTATAGCATTTTAATTTATTTCCTTTAATTTTGGATTCACTAGTCTTATTCTCTGCGGTTTTATCCATATCCTTGTGTCTCTGCTTTCAACAGCTCTGAATGGAAATGACACAGCTTGAGATGACAGGTTGGTTTCTTTCAGCACTCCCTTTCTGTACTTGTCCATTGATGGTCACATAGAATCACAGATTAGTTAGGGTTGGATTATGCAATCTACAGTCTTAATGTAAGCCTCTATCAGTTTGTATTATGTTGTGTCCTTTAAAACTGACCAGTGTTTGCTCTTCACATGACTGAAAGTCTCCATTTTATAGAATTCTTTTATAGTAGCTACAGTTTAACCCCCCTTTTGTAGGCTTATGTCCCATCACTTTAGATTTAATTATGATTATGACTGAAGCTGATCAAATTCATATACATTAAGCTTTATCTTTAAGGTTAATTGTTCCATATTAATTTTCTATCCTAGTACATTTACCCAAGTTTTAGATTTAGAATATTATTTTTAGCATTTAAATTCAGTAGTATCATTTCATATAGTTTCAGAGCTATTACTGTAGATTAAATTTCTGTTTCATTGAAAATGTGTAAGAACAGTAGCTACTTATCTCTTCAATTTATTGTTCATAGCTGTAGATAGTTCTACAAATGCTTTCAAGTTCTTTTGTCTTAGGTAGCTTTATAGGAAACATGATTAGTTTTAATCTTCAAAATGTTAATTGTAACATGGGAATTTGTGTACAGCTTAGGCTTAACCTCTGCTTACTCTGGGATCCAGATCCCTTCCTAGTTATGGGAGTGTACTTCTATGGATGTATAGTACACAGTCAAAAAAAATTTATATTCTACAGTATATTATTACTTGATATTATTAAAGTTTATTTTAATTTTTTAAAATAAAAAATCATTGAGGCTACTCTATCTGAATTCATGTTTTAAAATGCAGATGTCTCAGGGCAGAGATGAAGTCTTGCTTGAAGTGCGAGTACTTGAATATTAATTCTGCAATGTACAACTAATATACTGCAATGGGAGTTTTGGGGTTCTGCTGAAATTAAGCTTCCAGTAATAATATTTTGTGAAATTTTAGTTTTTACCATTTAAAACTATATTATTTTAATTTAATAGTTTTGTACTAAGTTCAACAGCATAGCATTATTAGTTCCAGTTAAGATAATTCTCACTAATGAAGCACAAAATATCCACCAGCTAGATTGCAGTTAAGAGCTTACTTCCCATATTTTGTACCAAATATAATCAGTCTGCTTCCTATGTTTTACTCTTTTTGCCTTAATTCTATTTTATCAAAATGCAGCCAATTCTCTAGCTAAGACAAATTCATTCCGAGTTGAAGGTTGTAACAAAATTCAAACTTCAGATTGCAAAATAATGGATCTTCAAACATTTATATCCCACATCCCACTCAGAAACAAATCCTAATCCTTTGCATTCCCCACATTTGCGAAAAGATGTTTAAACAGTGCAGAAAAACTTCTAACTTTTGTAACTTGGTTTTCATATTATGTATTTGATATTAATTAATTGCAGCAGTTCTGCTTAAAGTCTTATATTGTAAATATGCAGGTAAAATAACATGACAAAG
Organism: Tetrax tetrax; assembly: GCA_009806455.1. Lineage (NCBI taxonomy): Eukaryota > Metazoa > Chordata > Aves > Otidiformes > Otididae > Tetrax > Tetrax tetrax. The sequence continues at coordinate 105,281 of WHYT01012698.1, read as the reverse complement.
AGTCAAAGGATTGCACACCAAAGTGATTATACCTGTCCCTAATTAATGATATGGGATTATTTTGTGCAAAATTTCAAGTATGCATTCAAGTAGAACGTGTGCTTCAGTATTTTAATGAAAGATGTGTGGGGCAAATGATATATCAAAATAGTGAACATTGATGGAAAAGAACTGCTCTTCACCACATTGACTGATGAACAGGGCTAGTGAGTACAGGTGGCGAAGCCAGCTCATGGCCTGTGCCCCAAATGCAGCTCAGGTGGTCATTTATTAACATGAGAGAAAGTAGGACAAAACCCAGAAACTTCTTTCCCTGTACCCAGACTTCCATAGCTTAATATATTATACATATAGTTGAATTAATTTAGATTTTTAAATTAAAATTATGAAAAAAAAAAAGAAAAAAAACAGCATCACATATTAAAGTAGCCCATATCACATGCAGAAGTATGATTCAGCAGGGCTTTTATATGCCTGGAGTGGGTAGAATTGTTGTGTTGCTGCTTGATGGTTTGGAATTTTTTTTCACATTTTTCTTAGACAGTTGTATAAGAAGAACTTAGAAGGAAATAACTTTATTACCAAAGACACTTGAGCTTAAGCTTTATAAAACTTTTCTATTTTACCTATCTCCTGAATTTATGAGATACCAAATCTGGTTAGGAAAGTAATTTGAGGTAATACTATGGCCTTAATGCAAAGGAAGTAGTAAAACTTGTAATAATATCAGAGGCAGTAGATTGCTGTGACCTTCTACAATAAGCTAAAAAGTTGTGAAGCATTTGTGACTCATTGAAGTGAATTTCTTCTTTACACTCATTTTTTTTTATTTAGATACTTCAGAGACATGATATACCTCTAGCTGATATTTAACAACACCTTTTTACCCACATCTAGCCCTCTCACAGGTTCTTTTAAGGCATATGCCTTCAGAGATAGTTAAACAATGCTCAGATATCATGTAAATAGACTACATAGGTACAAGGACACTTAACAACACGGTAATATCTGATCACTCCAGTAGGATTATGCAGTAGTAATCTCCTGGTATAATAGTGAAGACAGAAGTATTCTGTCTGGACTACTGGGAAAAAGAAATCTGCAAACCTAGATGAGTCACTATCCATGTCTGTGGTTTACCCGTTCTACATGAGGAACGTCGGAGGTCCAGAGCTACTCCGAGTTATTAAAGAAGTGATATGTCTTATCAGAAAAGGCAGAGTGTTATTCAAGTCCTCCAAGGGCAACAAATCCTCATTAGCCGGCTCAGTAACCTGATACAAATCCGAATATGTTGAATTAGTAATACTTTTTCCATTTTGGATTTTGTACCTCATAAATGTTACAGTGACCCTGAACAAATTCCCACAATGAAAACAGTCAGTCAGCAATGGTACTTGAGTTTAAGTAGTACCCAAAATTACAGATCATAGAATCACAGAACGGCTCGAGTTGGAAGAGACCTTCAAAGGTCATCTAATTCAACCCCCCCTGCAAGGAGCAGGGACATCCCCCACTAGATTAGATTGCTCAGAGCCTCATCCAACCTGACCTTGAATGTTTTCAGGGATGGGGCTTCCACCACCTCTCTGGGCAACCTCTTCCAGTGTTCTACAACTCGCATTGTAAAAATTTTTCTCCTAATATCCAATCTAAATCTACCTCCCTCTATTTTAAAACCATTACCCCTCATCCTAACACAACAGGCCCTACTGAACAGCCTCTCCCCATCTTTCCTGTAAACCCCCTTGAGGTACTGGAAGACCGCTGTCAGGTCTCCCTGGAGCCTCCTCTTCTCCAGGCTGAACAGCCCCAACTCTCTCAGCCTGTCCTCATAGGAGAGGTGCTCCAGTCCTCTGATCATCCTTGTGGCCCTCCTCTGGACCCTCTCCAATTGGTCCATGTCCTTCTTATGTTGGGGACTCCAGAACTGGACACAGTACTCCAGGTGGGGTCTCACCAGGGCAGAGTAGAGGGGCAGAATCACCTCCCTCGACCTGCTGGCCACGCTCCTCTTGATGCAGCCCAGGATGCAGTTGGCTTTCTGCCCGCAAGGGCACATTTCCAGCTCATGTTGAGCCTCTCGTCCACCAGCACTCCCAAGTCCTTCTCCTCAGGGCTGCTCTCGATCCATTCTCAGCCCAGCCTGTATTTGTGCCTGGGATTGCCACAACCCAGGTGCAGGACCTTGCACTTGGCCTGGTTGAACTAATGTGAACCTGAATTTCTTTCTCTTTTTCCTCAAGGACAAAAAAGGCTGTCCTTGCTCAATCTGTATCTGATTCCTGGCTGAAACTAATGAATATAAGTTTGGATGGGCTTCTGCTCCATACTTTAAATAAAAATGGAACTAATGAAATATCTGCTGAAGTTGGCATTTGAGACCTAAGCATATGCATCAAGAAGATTCTCATAGAGGTGTTGTTGCAAGTATTTTCTCAAGTGACAACTCCATCCTTATCCTATATTTACTATTACAACACTTTCATGTGAAGTCTCACTTTCATGTCATTTATTTTTGATTATAATTTGATGAGGAAAATGTCAACAAAATTAAGTCAAATCAAGATACTTTCCTCAGGAGGAATAGACACACATCATACAGTTATTTTTATTACTGTTTTCTGTAGCAAGAAGGTGAATCTTTCTCTTCTGGGAAATCTCACATATAATGTTTTGCTAACCAAATAACTCCTCTGTGGCATTTAGTCGCAAAGATATTTAGGAACATGCAAACTTTGTCCAAAGACAGACTGTAGCTAGCACCCTACTCTACTATAGCTAGCATCTACTCCTAATCAGTTGATGTGCTAATTTGGAGTACTAGCAGAAATTTAGTAGAAAGAAAGACTGCATTAATTCCCACCGCTTCTACTGATCAGCCTGCCATCTTTTTATTCCCACAGGCGGTGTTTATAAAAGAAAACACAACAGTGTTAATATTTCTAAAAGTCCTTTAACTGTCAGCACATCTGAAGGCAGTTTCTCCATCTGCTCCTATTAATTCATCTTTAAGTTTGTGTTGCTCCAGTATTTCTGTACACATTCTTTTAAATAACAATAATACATGGGAACATGAGTTAGAGAACAGATGTTACTTTATTTGTTACTTAAACGGCAAAGGTAAAATTCTGCCTCACCTCACCCTGCTTTGTCTTAAGTACCACTGCCATCTTTAACAATGCTTTAGACCAAAGCCATGTAAAATATCCTCATTGAACCTCAAATGTTATCTAAATTATGTGAAATTTGTTGATATTTTTAAAAATCAATGTATAAATACATGACAGCTCACAGGCACTGAAGGAGGTTGTACAAATTACAAATTTCCTTCTGCTATTTAACTCACAGACCTGAATTTCAGAATACCTAAATGCTACTTTTTTCCTATGTGATGTCAGGAAATAGAAGTGGTAGAAAATCTGCCCACTATCTGTTCCTTATAAGTACTGGTAAGCAGCTTCTCATGGTCTCCATGTTCTTCCTACAGCGCCCCAGCATTTTTCTTAGAGTACTCTGTATCCTATTATTGCCTCATTTTCTAAAGTATGTGCATAGTTAAAGCATTACATTCCTTTATGTAATGATCTATGATGGGAGAAAAATATTTTTCATGATTTTAAGAGTTATTTGTTGACCTATACTCATGATCTTGATTTGGGTTAAGGAGCAGTGGAACTGCTAAACTATCTAGCTCAAATGAACGTTCACATTGCACTATTGTCTGAAGATGATAGAATAGTTTGGGTTGGAAGGGACCTTCAAAGGTCATTGTCCTGGTTTTGGCAGGGATGGAGTTAATTTTTTCCTCTCAGTAGCTGGTATGTTTTGGATTTCGTGTGTGAAGAATGTCGATAAACACCCTGATGATATGAGTTGTTGTTAATGAGACCAAGGACACTGTCCTGCTTTCCAAGTCTTGCTAATTTGCAGATGCAGGAAGCTGGGAGAAAGACAGACAGAATAATTGATCCAAAGTGGCCAAAGAGAGTATTCCATGCCATAAACGTCATGCTCAGTATATAAGTGGGGGCTGGCCGGGGCGGGTATCTGCCTTCCTGGCATCCATCTTTCTCTTCAGTTTGCTGGCATCGTTCCCTCTACCTTGCTGGCTCCCTTTTTGCTCCTTTGCTTGCCACTCGGTTTTGTTTCCGTGATCGCTGCTCAGGACGGGCTGTATCGGTCACTGGGATATTGGGTGGTGAGAAAACATACATTGTTTACCTTGCATATTTTAATATCCTTATATTCTGTTATTATTGTAGTTTTCCTTCGTTATTTTAGTAAATTGTCGTCATCTCAACCCACGAGTTCTCCTTCCTTCCCAATTCTCTCCCCCATCCCGCCTGGGAGGGGGAGGGTGAGCGAGAAACTGTGTGGTGATTCGGGCTAAACCATCACAGTCATCTAGTCCAACTCCCCTGCAAGGAGCAGAGTCATCTTCAACCAGATCAGGTTGCTCAGAGCCCTGTCCAACCTAACCTTGAATGCTTTCAGGGATGGGGCATCGACTTCCTCTCTGGGCAACCTGTTCTACCACTCTTATTGTAAAAAAAAAATAAAAATTCCTAATATCTAATCTGAATCTACCTCCCTCTATTTTAAAACCATTACCCCTTGTCCTATTTCAACAGGCCCTACTGAAGAGTTTATCCCTGTCTTTCCTGTAGGCCCCCTTTAGGTTCTGCAAGGCTGCTATAAGGTCTCCCTGGAGCCTTCTCTTCTCCAGGCTGAACAGCCCCAACTCTCTCAGCCTGTCCTCACAGGAAAGGTGCTCTAGCCCTGTGATCATCTTCGTGGCCCTCCTCTGGACCCTCTCCAACTGGTCCATGTCCTTCTTATGTTGGGGGCTCCAGAGCTCGACACAGTACTCCAGGTGGGGTCTCATCAAGGCAGAGTAGAGGGGGAGAATTACCTCCCTCGACCTGTTGGCTGTGCTTCTTTTGATGCAGCCCAGGATGCAGTTGGCTTTCTGGGCTGCAAGCACACATTGCTGGCTTATGTTGAGCTTCTCATCCACCAGTTCACCCCAAGTCCTTCTAAGGACTGTAAGATGTCTATCACAATTGAGATACAGTCATGCCAAATACTCCAAGTCTTATTTTAGGACACTTATCCTAAAACTTTGTAAACTAAAAAAATCTAATAGTACTGAGCAGATCACAGGTAATACCACTTTAGCTGTAGGAGGGAACATAGTTTATTCCCTAAAGAAACATTTGCTTACTGTCATAAAACATCTGCCTAAGGTCTTAATACTGAGACAAACCTTGAGTGAAAAAAAAAAAAAAAATAATGAAAGTGGAAAGTCAGTTCTAGGTAGCAAAGAAATGGGTTTCTATGATCCAGCAGAAGACACTGAGATGTGAAATTTATTTGCATTTTTGGTTCATTTCTGCAAATGAATTGCAGGATTCATTTAATGAGGCCTTTCTGAAACTTGAAGATTTAGCAGACTTATACTAATGAAGGAAAAAAAAAAACCACAATCCTTTCTCCTACCATAATGGCGTCCTATTATTAACCTTCTTTCCTAAGCTGCTACTTTACTGGATGAAATTACATACAGGAAAAATGAAGCCTAGCAATGTATAGTTCACAAAGTGATTTTACTGGATTATTCATAGAACTGATGATTCAGTTAAGAGAACAGTTTTCTTTCTTAGGTGTGAAAAGCCATTCAAGTTGAAAGGGAACCTTAAAAATAGTAATGGGTGCAATTACATTTGGAATATGTCAGATAATCATGTCATTTTTCAATAATGAATTAATTAGTGTAGTAACATTTTTCATATGCACAGTGTAATTGCTTTCCTCTGAGGATCTCAGAATGATACAAACAGTACATAATTAGGCCTCTAAACACCCATTTGAGGCAATCATTGTCTTTCTCTACTCATAGGAAACTGAGGTACCAAGAGATGAAGTGATATTCCTGCTAATACACACAAAGTTAAAGGAAAATAAAAGTATGGATTTTTTTCTTTGTGTTAGAACAAAAGATATTCTCATTTGTAATGTTTAATTACAAAGGGGAAAACATAAGTACATAAGAATTGGGTCTCCATCATAGAATATACAATCCATCTCTTCTATTAAAAAAGAAAAGAGACTATTGAACTAAGAAAGATAACTTAGGCTTCAAACAAACTTCATAAGTTGAACTAAATGGAATAATCACAGAAGTCAGCTCTATTCTTAGCAGAAGTCACTAAGCACTTTCCTGCATCTACAAAATTTATTAATCTAATAATTTCTAATGACCATTTGATTCTTTGCACAGAAAGAGCACTTTTTTTTCTTAAGGGAAAGAGGCTATTATTTGTGTGATTTGTTTCTTTCTCCTGTTAACTTGGCATATATCTGAATACTGATTACCTTGTGTCACAGATGGAGTGATGCACTTCACTCGTACGAAAAGCAACAATGTACTTTATTGATAAAACCAATGATTTAACAAAGTTTGATGGCAAATGGTAAAGGTGACACAGGTTTAACAAGATTCGATAGCAGAGTACACTTGATTATTTACTGCATAGAGGACAGGGTCAGACAAAACCATAAGAAAGGCCCTCCCGTTGAGTCATAAGATTCAGAAAGGACTCCCTTGCTTTCCAAACTCCTTCTCAGAGGAGTCTAGATGCAGCTGGATCCAATCCTAGTCCCAGGCTTGACCAATGGTTTATGTCTAAAGGATTTTATGTGCACAATCAATCCTTTATATCTCTTAGCTAGGATTCCAAAGTTTCCAGGCTCTTATTCCCAATTCATTTACCAAGTATCTGTTGCAGCAGGGGTTACTTTGGGGAGATCCCCATGTGCAACCCCCTGCCCTGCCGTGCAGGAGACCTCAAAGGTCTCTTGGGCTGCTCACTGTTTGTGGAGCAAGATAATTCAGTAATAGTCACATTTGCATATCAACTGCAGTTGTTAGCTTCTGCCAAATTTGCCATCAATTGGACATTGACTAGCACTGGGGTTAGATGGGCACGTTACCATAAATTAGACCTTGGCTATTGTGCTGTTATCAGTCTCCCCCAAATCTACTTTAAACCAGATGCCACCATAGGGACCAGAGGCATCCATCAGGGCTGCCACTGGCAGTTATCGCTTGAGCAGGGTTATGTGAAGAGGTCAGGTTGAGGGGACCTTGAAAATACAGCTTACTAATTTTAATATGATGAAAACCAAAATTTAAAAGTGTCTATCATAGGACTGATGATCAGGTACCTGAGGGACAAATGTCCTTTAGTCATAAAATAGATGCATTTTATGCCAATCGTAGGAAGTACATTGTATCTGCTTAATATTACTAATAAGATCCAATAATTCAATTTTCAATTACAGTTTCTCACACATCTAGTAAATTTACCCACTCATGAATTAGTAAGGTAATTATGCAGTGGTAAAAAAAAACCTGAAAGCTGGGGACACAATCAATGTTTTGCAGAATGACTAATTAAGACAACTTATTTCCTAATTAGCAAGGAGATTCTGCTTGGCTAATGTCCCTGCCTAACATATTATTCCAGCTTGATTTTTGTTAGTTCTTCACAGAGATCAGCAATTCTCGAAGGATTTCAGTTCTCCTACTTCAGACTTGTGTTATTCTTTGTATTTTACTTGAGTGTGGGACTGCTATGGCAAATATATCTATACAAAATAATTTATATTACTTGGTCATAGATTTTTAATAGTAATTGGATTCTACTATGTATTCCTTTATAAGAAGAGACCTACAATAAAAATGTACACACAATACTTAGCTCTGCAATCGAAGTAAGTGTAGTAGCATAACAAAGACAACGAATAGATTCCTTTAAGCAAAACACCTATATGTAAGTGCTAAATTTTAGGTATATTGATGTGTAACAAATCTGAAAAGGTATGTAGGTTCTCCTGCCTGAGAATTCCAATTATGTTAAATGGTCTAGTGTTTATTAGCTCTATTCTAAGACTTATTTTTGTTTGAGGAAAACATAAATGGTAGGAAAGCTGGGTATTTCCAAGTACCTTCAACATTTGCAGAATCTCAAAAAGTAGAGGTTATGGCTTTCTGTCTCAAGCATTTCCCCCATCATTCAAAATGGCATTGAAAATGGCAATTAAAATACAAGTATGACTTACATAGAGGAAATTCATAGCAACTAGGCAGCCCTAGTATTTTTCCAGTTATGCCAATTAACAGTATGTTACACAAACTCATATGACAATAAGTGACATTTTAATGCAATGTTTTATGGTTGGCAGTTTTATTCATCATAGTTTATAACTAGCTATTTATTTTTTTCCACAGAAAATAAATCCAAATATGTCTTCAGCTATTTTTAAGATTTTCTATTTATCACAAATAATTTTCAGTTTAAATGACCAGGAGAATTGAAATAGTCCATAATATTGTTATCCCATTCAACAGCTTATTTACACAACTGTGGTTCCCCTCCTCCGGGAACGTTAGTTTAAAGCCCTCTTTACCTGCTTGCCAAGCCTTTGGCCAAAGACACTCTTCCCTTTCTCTGTCAGGTGGACCCCATCAGCCCCCAGTAAACCAGGCTTCTCAAAGTGAGTCCCATGGTCTAAGTAGCTGAACCTCTATCTGTGCACTTCTGTAGCTATTTGTTGATTTGGTGGAATGGTGTTCTCCTGAACTTACAATTTCATTGCTCAATTCTAAATAAATAATAGAAAAAAAAAAAGAAACTAAAATATATAGTTTTTATTTTTACTTATCATATTTTAAAAGATCTGTGTTTTCCTCCACAATTTTATTAAACTGTCAGTACAACAGTAAGATAGTAGAAGGAATTCTGAAATAAGAATTACTATAGATAAAATGTTTGCTATAAAATATTACTGGTTTTATGGGCTTGACTGCTTTCCAGTGATACAACTCTATGCACCAGAGTGAACCATGCTGGTGATCAGTAAAGGACAGGAATGTCTAATCACCACAGGGGGAACATTTTATGCAGAACAACTCTTCCATCTCTGACATTTCCAGTTCTGATTCTCAAGGGAACTTTTATAAAATACTCCCAAAAGACAGAATCATAGAATGGTTTGGGTTGGAAGGGGCCTTCAAAGCTCATCTAGTCCAAGCCCCCCTGCAAGGACCAGGGACATCTTCAGCTACATGAGGTTGCACAGAGCCTTGTCCAACCTGGACTTGAACACTTCTAGGAATGGGGCATCTATCATCTCTCTGAGCAACCTCTTCCAGTGCTTCACTGCTCTCATTGTAAAAAAATTCCTTCCTTACATGCAGTCTGAATCTGCCTCCTCCTATTTTAAAAACATTATCCTTTGTTTGCATGTATCTGAGATTCAGTTGTGTCTTAAAGTATTTTTATTTGAAGTATTAATTTTTATAAAGTATTTTTAGATTTATCTAGATACGTGTATTCCTGAGAGATAGCTATTACTATTCAGTCTTATTGTTACATTGCATCCATCATCATCTCATGTACAATGTCAGTCTGTAATTCATGGTCTTTAAGATTCGGTAGCTGCATACCTCCTTCTACAGGGCTTTGTTAAATGACTGTGCTATACAATCTTGTCTAGCAGAGACTGACAATACTTTTTTTTCCTAGCTGCCCATACCTAAATTGCATTGTGCTATTCTTTTTAGATGACTTGATTATTCCTTAATATAGTATAGATAGAATTCTACTATAATATGTTAGGCTGTGTGGAAGGAGAAGGAGAATGAGAGGATACGACTGAAAAAAAAAAAAAGGAAGTAATAAAATAATGAAAATGAGCATAAAAATATAAAAAAGGATAATAAAAAGCTGATTAGCCTCTGCTATCAGGAATGAGAGATCATAATCATATTACCACTGATGTTTTCATGAAGCCAGCTACAATTTCTAGACAAATCATTCCATCTTTCATAGATTAAAATAATATTTTAGATTGAATGGTGTTGGCTTATTACAATATCATAAAATGTGGAAATACTTAGAGTAGAAAAAACAGACAGATGGTTCAGTAAATTAATCTATAAGCAGCAACAGAGCATAAGGTTAGTTGCTGACATTGACTGAATGTTGTGGAAAGTGGTAGAGAGGTGACAGTATTAATTAGTAGCATCCATATGAAGGTGAAAAAGGATAATGTAAAAGGGGATGAGATAGGTTAGTAATGTGTCATTTAAAAAGAGGCTGGAATTTCACATTTGAGATTTATAACTGTACTTAAACTCCCTCACAATTTTGTAATGTTTTGATTGAAAGCTCTGTAAAGTATTTTTGATATCAGCATGAAAATAGAAACACATCTCCAGTGTTGATCTACATTCTTGACTCCAGTTTCAAACTCAGCCTCCTTTTGAGACTGCTCTGATTTTTTTCACCAGTTGTAATCATAATGCAGTGAAATACATCATATTGTTTAAAAAATAGGTCATATGACATTACAAGGCACTTTAATTGTTCTGAGAGACATTACCGTTTTCTTCCAAATTACTAGGCGATTTACAGTGTTTACATTTGCAATGTATTTTTAGGAAATATATTAGTAGAAACTTGGAATTACAGGTGCTCCAAAAACTGCACTGTTATATTTGTGGTAACTGTATTCTGTATTCCAAGCTAGGCTACGTTCTTAACTTTTTAGCTCTGGAAGTCAAAACATCATTGCTCTTTAAACTCTGACATTATTACAGCTATAAAAATGACATTAGCTATTTTTCATATATTTTAAACAAGATAATCCAAGTTCACTGACTTTTCTGGAGCTATATAAATTCATGCTAGCTGAAGACCAGACATTGAATGGTTTTTATTTATTTCACTGTTGTTCCTGTCTTGTTTACTGACATCTACCTGGACTTTTGCAAAGCATTTGACACTGTCCTGCACAACATCCTTGTCTCTGATCTGGAGAGATGTGGATTGGACAGATGGAATACTTGATGAATAAGTAAGTGTCTGGATGATCGCACTCAAAGAGTTGTGGTTAATGGCTCAATGTTCAAGTGGAGACCAGTGAAGAGTGGCGTTCCTCAGTGGTCAGTATTGGGACCGACCCTGTTTAACATCTTTGTCAGCCCCATGGACAGTGGGATTGAGTGAATCCTCTGCAAGTTTGCCGAGGACACCAAGCTGTGTGGTGCTGTGGACATGCTGGAGGGAAGGGATGCCATCCAGAGGGACTTTGGCAGGCTGGAGAGGTGGGCCTGTGCAAACCTCATGAAGTTCAACAAAGCCGGGTGTAAGGCCCTGCATATGGGTTGGGGCAATCCCAGGCACAAATACAGTCTGGGCAGAGAATGGATTGAGACCAGCCCTGAGGAGAAAGACTTGGGAGTGCTGGTGGACGAGAAGCTCAACATGAGCCAGCAATGCGCCCTTGCGGCTCAGAAGGCCAACCACATCCTGGGCTGCATCAATAGGAGCGTGGCCAGCAGGTCAAGGGAGGTGATTTTTCTTTTACTCTGCTCTTGTGAGACCCCACCTGAAGTACTGTGTCCAGCTCTAGAACCCCCAACATAAGAAGGACGTGGACCTGTTGGAGGGCCTCCAGAGGAGGGCCATGAAGATCATCAGAGGACTAGAGCACCTTTACTATGAGGACAGGCTGAGAGTTTATGCTGTTCAGCCTGGAGAAGAGAAGGCTCCGGGAAGCATCCTTCCAGTATCTAAAGGGGGCTTATAACAAAGACAGGGATAAACTCTTCAGCAGGGCTTGTTGTGATAGGACGAGGGGTAATCATTTTAAAATAGAGGGAGGCAGATTCAGATTTGATATATAAGGAAAAATTTTTTTTTGAGCATGATGGAACACTGGAACACAGAGATGGTAGATGCCCCATCCCCGGAAACATTCCAAGCCAGGTTGGATGGAGCTCTGAGTAACCTGATCTAGTGGAAGGTATCCCTGTTCCTTGCAGAGGCATTGGACTACATGACCTTTGAAGGTCCCTTCCAACCCAAACTATTTTATGAGTCTGTGAACCTACTTAACCTGATTTTGAAAAAAAGTGCTGCGCATTCCTGCAGGTACTGAGTATTGCTTTCCACTGAAGTTCTGCAATTTAAGCTCTTCTGATAGAGGAATCAGTGGCAAAAAAAAAACAAAAAACAAAATGTAGCATGACAATGCAAGGTATTATTTCAATATATAATTTTTAAAAATCTTTCAAATTTGTGATGGTCTTTTGTTCTACAATAATCCCTATGTAGAGATCAGAAATACATGATACAGTGGTACATCCATGGTATATTTCCATTATAGAAAGGAACCAGTGTGCATACGCATCTGTGTTATTCACTTATTTTATTATTCCTAACCAATGTATTTTTTCCAAATGTATTTTGATAATGCAGAAACATAAATCACCCCTTTTACCTGCTTTGGATTTACTAACCCTGTAGGAAAAGTAATCAAGCTTGATACAGCTACACTCGTGACAAATACTTAAACTACTAACTTGATGCTAAATTGGAAACCTCTGTTATTATTAACTAATCTTGTGTGTTACTCTCCTGCTGAGATATATATCTTAGATCTAGATTCACAGCTGATGGGATACCTAGGAAGAGTTACTGTAAAAAGACATTCTGGATAAATGTTTGGTTTTTTTTTTTTCTATTTGGTTGGAGGTTTTTTGGTTGTTTTTTAAAATTGAAGTGTTACACTGCAAATTTTAGGTTCATTGTTACTGGATATGGTGATCATTGTAGTCATTTCATAATAATTTCTACATGTTTTTCCTAGTTTTGCTCTGAGTTTATAAAAACAATTATTCACACAAACCAACTGATAGAGATAGTGTGGTTGTGGAGAAAGCCTTCTATAACATACTTGTGCTTTGAATTGATGAATTGAGATATTTGTAATAATACTGGTCTCAGTGAACTTTAAATTAAGAGCCCTTTACTGTATCTCTTTTAAATAGGCTGCCTGACAGCCTGGAATGATTTTTAAATGAATTTTTATATTATTTTGAATGTGAATGGAAAAAAAAAGGAGAGGCTACTTGAAGGAACAGTAGCAATGATTATTTTATGACTCTTCTTAATGGATTATTCGTTGAATTAATTAAGTTAAACTTTAGAGAAGTATTTTTTAACCAGTTACTCAGAGTGCATGAAGAAGGCTAGTGAAACTTTGTTTACTTATAATAATGTATTTCAAAATACCTACCGGTTAAACTACTATTTAAATGCAGCCTTGAGTCATTCTGTCTTAGTAGAGAATGACTTTTGCTTGTGACTTGAGTCTACAGTTGATGAATAAAGCATAGCATGTATGTGAAGGTTTGTAGTGCTACAAGTCTACTGGGAGACTCAATCTTGCTTTGATAAAAACATCTTGCGTTGCAAAAGTGCTGGAATGAGAGCCCTGGATTTGGAGCCTTAATTGTATTAATTTAATTTCATTTGAAAGGGGATGTGAATTTTCCTCCATTTGTGCTGCCTCTGTACTAAGCTTCACAAAATAAACTCCTGGGAAGACGGGATCATAAGAACAAAAGTACAAATTTAATTCTATGGAGTTGTTCTGTTGCCTTCAATATATAAGTTCTCTTGCTGTTGGTCAGCAAAGATTCACTGATTAAAACATTGTTGGGACTGAAGTGAAAGTAACAAAAATCCTTACTTTTATGAATTTTCATACATTTGTAAAGATGTAAAACAAACTGAACTCCAACACTATAGACTTCCTAATAGCTTCGCTAATTCTATAGTATAGTGAAATTTCAGATTTCTTGAATAATCCCAGACAAGGTCACAAAGAAAACCTGGCACTGTTGCACAAGGACAAAGGCTGTCCATTGGGTACACAATCTATATAGAACTCTGAACATATATGAAGCATAGATAAAAGTGGAAAGTTTCACTAGTGCAAAATAATATGGTAGTAACTTATGGTCACTGTCAGACTGCGCTTAGAACCAGTGAACATTCTTCTAAGTAATTTTTCCAGACTTTATAACACTGGACTTGTATGATAGCTACATTTGGCCATCTCTCTTTTAAGGTTTTGAACTCTTGATCACTTGCAGATAGCCAGTAATTTTTTTTTTTTTTCTTATACAAATTTATTTTGTGTTACATCTATGTTCGCTTTCTGGTGAATTGATACCAAGCAAATATACTAGTTAGAGGTGGGACTGAAACAGGAAATCAGAACATACTATCAAAGAGCAACCATTGGTTCACAGTGGAGTGTTATGCTGCAAAAACATTAATTCAAGTAATGTGCAGTCACATACGCAGGTATGACAAAACTCTCATATAAACAAATGAATAAAGCCCTGGCGAGTTTCCATCCTTTTGAACTGAAAATAGTTTTTTTGGCATTTAGATTTTTTTTTTTTAAACTCATACGTTCTTTTTTAAGTAGGGGAAATCTTCCTGGCTCAGTACAATAAAAAGTATTTAATATTTTTATCTGAATAACTAATTACCTTGCTTTATGTCTATCTTAGAAGGTAAGCATTCCTTCATTTTTTGTGATATTTGACACCACTTTTCTTCATGAATAGTCTAATGGTGACAATTTTGTGTTGTTTTCGCTGAGTAGATTAAAAAAGAAAAAAAGTCAAATATCTTAGCAAATAAGAATATATTTGACAGAATTCTTTGACTAATGTCAGAAACAGTTTAATCTGAATGGGAAACAAGATCCCTTGGGTTCTCTCTCCCGATACAGATCTACCTTAAGTTCTCCTCTTTGAAGGTTTCACTGCATTCAAAGATGTCTATCTAAACTAGACGAAACTGTTAAAAATATTTTCTTACTCATATTTATTGAGTCATTAAAAGTTACGTTTGTTAGGAAGCTTAAGAACGTAATTCTCTTCTGCTTTAATAGTACTACCCCTCACTGTCTTTTATTAGCTTATGAGTTGAGTGTATATATTTACATATAAAGGGTCTAAAGGGACCCTTCAAGGTCCCTTCCAACTCAAACCATTCTATGATTTGCAAGTTTTTCATTGGCCCATTTCTGTTTCCATATCAAGTCTTTCAAGTTAAAAGGATTTTTTCTTTAGAGAATAGAAGCAAGAAAGTAATTTCCCATCCTCTTCTGAGAGCTGTAGAGCCCAAGAGTGAGCAAATACTTAGATCTTTTTCTGTTTTCTGCTCTTTTATTTGTAAATGATCATGTCACAAAAAAAAAAAGAAAGTAAAACTATGTTTAATTCTGTTTATCCATGATAGAGATTTTAATGTAAAAATAACGTTTGAAAAGACGAAAGCATTTGACATTAGCTCATCAGTGATTTAAAATTTTCAATTTATTTGTTCATTTTTATTAGCTGGCACTTCCCTTTAATTCTGTGCTCTTAAATCCAACTTTAAAGCCTCAGAAGAATTTGGCATGGTCCACGGATCAGACTGACATGAGAGGAATCAATTTGCAGCAGAAGCTAAGGAGCGAGTATTTAGGAGATGAGAAGAGAGGGAGATGATGGACTTTGGCACGTGTTCCACTAAAAAATGTTTGATGTTGAAACTCAGGTACTGAAATAGTATCTGCCAGTAAAAAATGTCATTTATAAAAGAAGGAATCGAAGGCATAGTAATGATTGGATGCTGATAATCAGCCTATAGAATGAATAATACACCATGGCTCTGAAAATAAAATATATACTTCCCAATACTAGGATATTTTTCATCAAATAGTGATTTTAAACGTCTTAAAAGTGAGACTAGTTGCGATAAATAAGCAAATATGTCAAAGCTTATGTTTATCTTTACGTGTTTCCAGCTTTTTTTTTTTGTTTAGAAAAAATACTGAATTTAATGTTTTAAAGTGCACTTTCAACTGTTCTACCTTTTTCATAGCTGTTAAAGTTCAGGTAGAATAAAGGAGCTGGAGACAAACATCCCTGAGTCTCAAAAAGACAGCAGGAAAAATAATGGCATATTCTGACCTGAGACATAGCCAAGTTCTGCAGGGCTAGGAGTGGGCATAAAAAGGTATCCCTGGGCCTGTGAATGCCAAAACCAACAGCTATCTGTGTATTTCTGTAGGGGAGTTGTGCTGACTTTCAGTGTACTGTGTTTGTAGACATTTCACAACTGTTAGTCCTATTAAACCATTGCCTCTCAATTGTGAGAAAGAGTGAAGAGCTGTGTGATGGTTTAGCCAGAATTACCACACAGTTTCTTGCTCCCCCTCCCCCTCCCCAGTGTGATAGGGGAGAGAATTGGGAAGGAAGGAAAACTCGTGGGTTGAGATGAAGACAATTTACTAAAATAACAAGGGAAAACTACAATAATAACAGAATATAAGGATATTAAAATATACAAAGTGAACAATGTATGTTTTCTCACCACCCGATGTCCCAGTGACCAATACAGCCAGTCCTGAGCAGTGATCACGGAAACAAAACCGAGCAGCAAGCAAAGGAGCAAAAGGGAGTGAGCAAGGTAGAGGGAACGATGTCAGCAAATGAGGGAGAAAGATGGATGCCAGGAAGGCAGATACCACCCTGGCCTGCCCCCACTTATGTACTGAGCATGACGTTTATGGCATGGAATACTCTCTTTGGCCAGTTTGGATCAATTATTCTGTCTATCTTTCTCCCAGCTTCCTGCATCTGCAAATTAGCGAGACGTGGAAAGCAGGACGGTGTCCTTCATCTCATTCACAACAGCTCCTATCATCAGAGTGTTTATCGACATTCTTCACACACGAAATCCAAAATACAACAGCTACTGAGAGGAAAATTAACTCTATCCCTGCCAAAACCAGGACAAGCTGCTTGTGGCCAAGATCTGTATACCCTAATTTGTGTGTGCTTACATAACTGTCATCTACCTGAGCTAATGATTTATCTGAAAGGAGTTACTGTTGTGCACAATAGACACCAACACAGGTTAAAATGAGTGGAATAGTTCTAAAGTTAATGTTAGTCTATATTTGGAACTCTGTTTCAAGCTTTATGCTATTCTTTCAATGATGTTTTACAACATTTTTAAAGCTTTTTTACATAAACCTTATTGAGAACTAATGCACCTTTTTGGTTCCCCCCCCCCCCAAATCACACCTGTGGGTTGGAAGGAATTAGATATTGCTTACATTATTGCTGAAAATCTTTTATAAATTCATTCCTTTAAATGGTTGTAGTTAGTAATGTTTACCTCATAAAACAAGCACTTTGAATCCTCTGAAGACTAATCTACCCATAAATATACAAATTCCATAAGCCTAATGTGCATACAGTTCTCTGTACACTAAGATACTGTGTGGTATAAATAAGTATGTCTTAATAAGATCTGTATTTTCTAGTTCTAAAAATTGTTTATAACCTCAAGTTTCAAAACTCTGTATGACTTTACAGACATAATCTTTAGAGATAAAACTTACCTTTTTTTTTTTTCCTTTCATCTTGCTTCAAAATACTCTAGCTTTTAAAAATGGCCTTCAGGTTCTTGTTTAAATGGAAGAAGACACAGTCACACAGACGTACATGCGTGCATGCATACACAAACTCACTTTGATTTTTCATGGACTGTCCTCAAGTATCTGATTTGTTGAAGCCCTTAAGGTTATTTCAAAAGTTCATTGAACACATTCCAAAGATCAAAAGATCTGGAATCTGAATATTGTTGTTTTCAACTTATACTTTTTTTCGAGGAAGGGGAAGTGTTCTGTAATAAAATCAGTGTCAGTACAAGTGCTCACAAGCTGTTTCAAGGTCAGCTAGTCATCTCTAGCCTACCTGTTCTTTATTAGTAAACATATTCCTCCTTTTCTTTTACCTGAAAAATCTATGAACAAGGTGTATATTTTGTTCTTCATTCAGCTTGGCATAAGCATAGTTACATTAAAATAATATATTAAAGAATGCAAGGAATCTAGTTCATTATTTATTAGCATGACTGAATCTGTGGGCTTTGAATACTATGTTTTAGAAAAATATCTAATCCATTAGTTGCAGACTATGCATTTTTTTACAGTGTCAATATTTTGGTAAATTATTTTACTTTTAAATAATTATTTTGAATACTTGGTTCAATTTACTATGTTATTATTCAGTTTTCTCACTAGGTATTCTTTTTCCTATTACTTGGTATGAGGAAGCACATGAAGAATTTACTTGTTCGTTGTGCCTTCAGATGATGTCCTGTACTATTTGAGTTTTGATATCTCCGTCTATGATAGAATCAAAAACTCTTGGCTGATTTAGGAGATGGTTATACCTATATTCCCAGTTACATTCGTTTATCTTAAATGCATTGGTAGTAAAAAGGCCTTCTCCAAAATTACCAGTGTCATTTTGATTTCTGCAGGTGTTATTTAACAGTGATTGTACTTTTCCAGTTTTATTGTAGAACAAATTGCTTGTGATCTTTGATGACATGCAGCAGGTAATGCAGGTGATTTATAACATAGTCTAAGGAAATAGATTGAATATTTGAAGCAATAAATCTCATTTTGAACTCTGTAAGAAGGATAATGTTGACTCTTTTTCCTCTCTTTTTTCTTTTCATCTATCAATGAGAATTTATAAATACAATTTTTTCAAATGTACTTTAAATTTAAAAAAAAAGGAAATAGAGAAAAAAAGGAGGTGACATGATAATGGCGGCAGGATTGGAAAATACAGGAAATATACTATTATTGTAGTAAACATTGATGAAAGCTACCACATAATGAATTTTGAACTGTTCAAGTTTAGCTTTATCTTTTGAGATTATCCTAGGTCAAACTATTATGTGATTTTTCTAGTAACATTTGCAAAATAATCCAATCAATCTTTTATCTTAGCTAGTAGCGATTGTTTGCTAATGTTTGCACAACAGATTTTTCTCTGCACATATGCTGATGTGTGTTCCAACTATTGTAGGGAACACTGAAGGAAGATCCAATACCAGAAATCAGGAATATGTGGTTAGCAAACTAGTGGCATTGACAAGTAGCTGGAAGAAGGTTCAGCTTCAGTATTTGGGAGATCTGTATTGTCAGTAGAACAGTTCACTGATATTGGCCTTTAGCAGCAGAAACAGAGTAGCAGTAAACATATTCTGAGAGTGAAAATGATAATTGACTTGCTGGGTTGAATTACCCTCTTGGTTTCCTGATGTAAAATTCTACCAGAGCACTGAAAATACCCTCCACTGCGGACAGCCTGTTGTGCAAAGAGTGGTTGACAGGTAAAGCAACTGAGGTTACAACTGGATTACAGGTTTGTTATAAATGTCTCATTGATCATTCTTAATCTAAGTAAATCAAACAACGTTAAATAGTTTTGCATCGTTTTGTAGAAGACTTTAAGATAAATTTGTGTTGATGATCACTTTTCTATTCAAATTTACACTTCTTCAGATTAAGCTCTGAGAACTAAGAATGGGTAGGTGATAGTGCAGTATGGTCTACGTTCCTAATACATTAAATGGAAATCTGGTCAACATAACTGATGTAACTTAGGAAATTACTTTTCTGAGCAAACATATGCACCTACTTTAAGAAGAGATGGATTGCTATCTCAAGTTTATCTTCTGTAATGACTAGATTTTGGTTGTAAAAACTTTGCAGTACCAAGCATCACCACAGGAGGAAAAAATTTGTTGATGGCCACCTTCTAATAGCAAGGCTCTTCTGCTCCAGGTATTACCTTTGTGTATTTTTTTCCTTAGATTTGGATTTTCAGAAAAGAAGGCAAATGACAGAGTTCAATCATTTCCTTGGATCAAAATGGTCTCATTATGTTGTGGCCTTGTCTTGAGGTAAAAACTTGTCTCGATATGCAAAAATACGCAGACAAAACTGCAGTGTTTGGCACATCAAATATAAGGCACTATATGTATTTACTGATTACTTTTACAGTTCAACAACTCATGTTAAAAATGTAAATGACGTAGCTGGAGCACTTCAGACTTCAGGGAGTTTAATTAGGGAGAGCCCCTCCAGTATGCCGTCTTTAGGGTAAACAAAGGAGGCTCCTCAATCTCATATCTTACCTCTTATATCTATGTGATATCTTATCTTCCTATGATTTACAAACATTTTATTCACTCTCTTTATTTTACTGTTAGGTAATTAATAAACACAGATGATAAACTGTGCTAAAGATTTAAGAATTAGTCAGTGATAGATATTAATGGCTATTATTTATCTAAATATCTTTGAGGATCTAGGCCTCACCATTTCATTGTTTGTAATTCTCTGCTCTAGCATTACTTTAAAGGTAACTGATTGCTGTTCATTGCTGTGACTTCTGAATGTTATTTCCTTAATAGTAAGAGATGTGCCTCATCTTCCCAATCTGTTATTGGATGTAAATCAGGACTACTTTGAGCAATTGCTGTTGAATTCTGAAATGTTTCTATTTGGGTGAGGTACAGATAATTACCTGTTAAATAGGAACCTCTAAAGAGAGGTAACAAACCTCTCCAAGTCTCGGAGTGATATGAAGCTACTGTTAGTTATGATATTGGACTTAAATAGGAGTGAAAAATATGGTGTTGTCTTAAGTTAATGAAATACATTTCATATATGGCACAGCTTGATACAAAATGAGGAGCAGAACAGTGTGAGACTTGCTGAAAAAGCTGCTAAGAAAAAAGCATGCAATATCAAGTGGGAAAAGCACTACCAAGCCAAGTAAGAAAAGCACTGCAATATAGTATAAAGCAGTTGCTTCCTCACATGTACAGCTCTGCTGTTACACCATTACGGTCAGTAGAAAAGAAGGAAAAGGAGATTTGTGGCCTTGTCTTTCATGTTTTTGTGTAACTAGTAAAAGAGACCATGTGTGTACTAGATGAAATAGTTCAAACCACAGATAATAGAATGTAAGAAGAATTTCAAACTGGAATTGTGACAGCTGAAGTGGATACAAGTGTGAGATCATAACCATTACTATATTTTCTATCTTGTCAATATTAATATTTGCCATTTTTTTCTACTTCACTCTTTTAAAACCTACAGTATATTTGTAGCTGATAGAATTTAATGCTGACGAGATGTTAAGAGAATTAGATTTTAAAATACTGTTTTTTAAAAAGTAAATCTCGTAATGACAGAAGTTTGGATTTAACAACTAATGTTCTGTCAAATTGCAGATACTTTAAAATACCTATTTAATCTTTTTCTTTTGTCTCAACATTTGTAGTAATTGTGTTTCTAATATACAGTCACCTTGTGAATTTAAATTGGTTTCTGAGGTTTAATTATCTCACCAAGTAAACTCACAAAAATAAACATTAGAAATATCATTGAAGCAGTAGTCCTAGAAATATTTTCCGTTGTGAAAAATGGAAGAACGCCACATACCTAGCAAGATTTGTATTCTTTTCTTTAAAAGTGTTCAGCATCTGGAGACTGAAGGAGGAAAGCTGGATTCGTATGGCCAACTAGAGCTTTTTAAGGAAACTCAATAATAGCATATGTATATTCATAAGGAAAAACAATCATTTAGTTCATCAGGAGGAGGGTAATCACCTCAGTATGCATATTTTTGCAAAATCTTGTTCAGTCACAAATTAACTTTATCTATATTAAGCTCAGATATGATAAATCCACTGAGCTTACATATACTCTTTTATATAACATTTTGGAAAAAAATAAACCTGCAATAGGCAGTTACACAAAAGGACTATAATTATCCACACATATTTGTCCAAGGCAGATTTCAAGTCACTAAGAGTAATTCTAGTGAGATATATCACACTTTAGTATTACTTCTGATTGCTGTAGTAATTAAATTTTAAAAAAATCTGTACACTTTCAATGTAGTTTTCTATGAAAATCTCTAAAACCAGGTAATTATTTCCTTTTTAAAAAAAAAAAAAATCCTAGTGTATTTCAGATTTGAGGGATTACATTTCTGAGAACATTTAGGAAATCTAAAATGTAAATCAAATTTTGAAAAAGGACCTTTAGTTATATAAGGAAACATTTTCTTATCATTCAGTACAGTCTCACTTGACCTAGTTATCATGGGTACTGAAAGTAGTTCAGCTGTGCTAAAAAGAAACTAAGAATAAGCCACCTACTCAAACATTTTCTCACTTTCTTGTGTGGATTTTAGTGATATTAGTGACTAGTGAAGACACAATCTGTAAGCACTTTTAAAAATCTGCCTTTGAAAAATCGATTCTGAACTACTTAGAGTAGTTAAATAATTTATGATTTTATGTTAAATCATAAAATTTATCTTAAATCATTTGTTCAGAATTCCAGATACAAATAACAATGCACAGTTGTACATTGCATATTTAATATGTTTTAATTAATAGATTTTCATAATTATGTAGGTGCTTTACTACAATAAATCTCAAAGAAATGTTGCTTAATAGAATGGAATAGAATCATTAAGGTTAGAAAAGACCTCTAAGATCATCAAGTCCAACTGCCAACCCAACACCACCATGCCCACTAAACCATGTCCCAAAGTACCACGTCTGCATATTTTTGGAACGTGTCCAGGAATGACGACTCTACCACTTCCCTGGGCAGCCTGTTCCAATGCTTGACCACTCTTTCAGTAAACAAATTTTTCCTAATGTGCGATCTGACCTCCCCTGATGCAACTTGAGGCCATTTCCTCTTGTCCTATCAGTAGTTACTTGGGAGAAGAGACCAACATCCACCTCACTACAACCTCCTTTCAAGTAGTTGTAGACAGTAATAAGTTGTCCTCTCAGCCTCAAGGGATAGCTTAGAAAAATAGTAACCTTAAGTAATACAGTTATTCCAGTGCCATTCATTTCATTGGTCATTTTAAAAAATAATATTCAGGAAAGGCATGGCGTTCACAATGTGCAAAGGCATCAAGAGCTTTTATATCTTCTCCTTTCCCATGCAAACCTTTCATAAGAATATGAGAATTATGTCAATATTACAAAATTTTTTTTTCATCTCCAGTGTTTGCAATCACAGTCATTACTCGCTCCTACTTTATTGGTTACTGCACAAAAATCTAATAAAAGGAATAGATCTTGTAGAGCAAACTGATTACGTATGTGTTAACTTTGGTCACATAAGCAAGAATGTCAGCTTTAGAAAAATAGTGCTTTTATTCTTAAAATCAAGATGTACTGCTGTGCCTGCAATTCTGGACCACAGTGGAGACAATCTGGTAACTCTGAAGGTACTGAACCCTTCAAAATAATGCAAATTTTATTCAGTAAATTGTATTCAGTATTTATTCACATGACTATTTTCTTTTTTTAAGCAGTAAAGTAAAAGGCACAAAAGTCCTTAGATCTATTTCAGTGTCTCTGAACATGAATTCTAAAAGGTCTACATATTTTTCATGATGACTTAAATTTCTGAGGAGCAATTAGATAAGAATGTATAATGCAATAAAATAACAGTGACTGCTGAAAAGGAGGGTAGAATAAACATATTTCATCTAAGTTGCTCATAGGGCTTTTTATGCTATCTGTCAGATATGACTGGTATCATCTAACTGATACAAATTACTGTTGATTTCCACATTCTGAGAAACCTTTTAGGTCCTCAAAAAAGATTTTAATCCTTTTTGGTTTTGAAGTAAGATTTTTTTTCTTTTGGATTATCCTTTACAGAGGTTTTATGAAGTCATTAATTTGATTATCTCATAACAATGGCTGGAGTTAAACAGTACATTTACAGAAGATGAGAAGGAACTACCTTGTCAGAAAGAATTTTACTTCTAGAGATAAGGCTTAAATCCATATAATCTATACAATATATATTGAGATCAGTAGAAGCTCAAATTCTCACAGACTAAATGAATGCATTTGATAGAATTTGTGTCAATGGAATTAACAGTAGCTCTTTGGAGGAAGGAAAATCTAAATAAACTACAGAATTAGGTTCATAGACATACTAATGGCTTATAAAAATGTGTGATGGAAAGGATCAGCTTGTTCAAAGCCTTTTCCGTAAGCAGACTGATATTCAAGACTGTAAAGGTATCCTGAAGGGGTGTTCACAACATGATGTAACACTTCTTTTATTTAATCCATAATGGATCACTTAATATCTTGCTCTAGTAGTTAATATTCAGTAAACTGGCAAACACGGAGACACTAGGCTCTGGATCACTAGCATATGTGGACTATTTTCTGTGTTGCTCATTCCTCTTTGAAGCCATGTGGGAGGAGAAGCAAGTTGAACCATTGATGCAAGTATTCCTTCACAAGGAGAGTCATGAACACATCTGGTTTGTTACCTTACTGAACTTGGGAGTTAATTGAACAAATATATACAAAAATTTAGCATGTTTGAAGACATAGGGAAATTAATATATAAAACTAATTTTATTCCTGCTGCAAGAGAACAGTAACTTGAAGGTCATATGTCAATATGAGTCTTTCCATTGATTTCATTGTATTTTGGATGGGGCCCCAGTTCAACAGTAACTACTTATTCTCTACAATGTGCTGATGTACACAAACTCTTAAGTGTTGCTATGAAGCATCATGTTTTGTATATAAACCCAGTAAGAGTAAAACCACCATATATAGCAGGTCTTAAAGGCAATGGCTGAAATGACTTCTAACATAAGTAAGACAAAAAAAAACCTGCAGATCAAAACATGAATTTCAGAAGAAAATCAGTGCTCTAGAAGGAAATTTGGCCATTGCACAATTAAATCAGCAGAGAAAGGGTTAAATACAGTTGATGTTACTATGTGAAACATCAATGAATGACATGTCACAGCAGTTAGTATGCCCAGATGCCCCCAGAGCCCAGGTTATTCCTCCTCCATTCTCCACTGCACTTTGAACAGTACAACACCGCTAACAGGCAGCTAGCCCATGTGCTTTTGAGCCACTTTGCAGTAAAAAAGAGCAACACTTGAGCTGGACTTGTGTCAGATCCTTTCTGGAAATCTGAACATGTGATGCCCATTGAATCCCATTTTTGTCTCCTATGGTACTCTTCTCTTCAAAGAAACCTAACCAGGTGGTGAAGCCTGCCTTTCCTTTCCTAGAGGCCATCAGTCTTTGCTCACGCTGTGTATTTCTAAGTATTTTTCCTCTTTTGATCTCTGAGAAAGACTTTGTAAGACACTTCCTGCAAGTGAAGTTTAACGAGATTCTCAGGTATGTTCCAACTCTTCTGTTAATCCATGGCTCTGTGATAACTACCTGAACCTGCTGAGCTTCAACTAAGACATCTTGCAAAAGTGATATGTGCAGAAGCTTCCCTACAGCTCTGGTCATACACCTCAGCTCACCATGAGTAAATAATAAATGACTTCCATTTATATAAGCACCTTTTAACCCTTAAGATCCTGAAGGTTTTGTAAACTATTGTCCTGATTCTGCAGCCATCTACTTCAATAGATAGAGGACAAAGTTCTACTCCCACAGATGGGTAACTTCAAAGCTAATGGAAATAATAGGAGGGATAAAATTGTCTTGGTACAAAGTAGAATAAAATAATTGGTTGGGAAGAAATTTATTGTTGCCATCAATTTAGAAATTTCAGTTGCAATTTGTTCAGCAAGTTGAATATTATCACACAAACTAGTTTGGCTGAAAATGGAAATTAAGATTCCAACATTTAAAAAGAAGCTCAGTAGTTTTTGAATGAGTATGTGTTTTAAATTTAGTCTTTGGACCTTTTTTTTTCCCTATATTTCCTGTTTCACAAATCAATATAGACTCAGACTATTTCCTGCTACTGGATTACTGTTACTGTTACCGCCTCAAAGAGCAATTACATATTATTGGGAAATCTCCTATTCAGATGCCATCCAGGCCAAACCCTTTTTAGCCTTTAAGAGTAAAAAACAATGCTGAAAGTTATGCTCAATTATGTTATAGTCATTCATGACAGAGTAAGAGCAATAGTAGTCATGAAACTTTCTAACAATTGTCTCCTTACTTCTTTTGGAAGGAATAATTTTTCAGAGCCTCCTTTGTATTGAAGTCTTTGTTTCTCAGAAAACAACAATTGTTCATGTAGGCTTAAGGCAAAATCAGAATTTTAACTGAGAGATTGTTGAGGAATATTAATACATTTCCTTCAGATAATATAAACAAGTTTATATTCTATGTCTGTGTTTTACAGTATGCCATAAAAATGTAATCTCTTACAGACATAACCAGAGAAAATTCTGAAGCAAATCTATATTATTTGTTGGTGACACTTACATTGCAACTGAAACAACATTCTGCTGTGAGATAGGAAGCACTCACCAGACATCAGTTACTGATAGAACTCAATGAACTAGTTGCAATGAATAATTTGGCAGTTATAGCCCTCTACTGTCTTTGGAATCTATCAATAAATAGAATACAGTATCATTATTTTTACATGCTGTAATTAGTAATTATTAAAAATAATAATTTTAGTATTAACCTTGTAATGAACAATGTGATTTCTTTTATTGATTAGGTCACTTAGAGTGCATGATATTGCTCTTGTTCCGTAAATGAACAAATGGAATTTTTTGATGCAAATACAACTAATGACAATATAGAATAAAAACTGTTTATTCATGCACAAATGTCCTTGTGTGCAAATAAAGGGGTTCAGTATAGGAGTACTGAGAAAAAAAAAAATTGTACTATTTCCCAGAAAGACGGTTTGCACAGTTCAACTGTGACAGATGGGTAGCAGCTACTCAGGTGACTGAGGAGATTGTTCTAAAAAGGTTAACTGAATGGCAAGTCAAATTTCAGCTACTACAGGTATGGAGTTGAGAGGGCTTATGTTTAGGTAACTGGCCTGAATTGGGAGTTCAGCCTTCAGTTCAGGTCTCAGCTATAGAAAGTTTGTATCTTGGAATTTAGTTTCATTTAGTGAACAATCTTTGGTTTCTTACCTGTGAATAAACCACAATCAAGAATGTTTGTTTTTTTTCTTCTAATCTTTGCCTTTCTTGTCTAAATAGTATCAGACACGGGCATTGTGATAAGTGAAGCCTATCTTGTTCAGTACAATGTTGGTCTTGGTGGAAGAACTTGTATACAGTAATAAAACTAATGTGTGTTATAAAATATATTACAGATGTATTAGAATTGTATGCATTTTGCTCTACTAATGTGTCTCTCCAATTTTAACTGAAGAGTTGATTTTGTTTAATTTTTATTAACTGAAAACTACACAGTTTTAGGTAATTTGAGTTCAAAAATTGTAATCTGAGTGTTAAGAATGTGTACAATTTACTGCAGTCAAAAAAAAAAAAAATCCACTTTCTTTCCATTAATTCTTTGTAACCATTTTCTTGCATTGGGACAAAAAGGGAGGAAGAAGGTGAGAGTAAAGAGAGTCTGAACCATGCAATATGTATTATTGGTTTTGGGTTTTCACTTAGCAAAATTTGTGACTTATAATTTCTTTGTGCATCCAGGCCTGGGGAGGATACGTGGAAAAACTATGCAAAATGCTTAAATTGGATATGTTCCTGATGGATGAATAATTAACATTTTACTGAAAGATTGTTTAGTTTACTAGAGAATTTTGCGTAAGGATGTGTTCTTCTTTGCTAAAAATAACCAAGTGAAATGTTTTAGAAAGTAAATTCCAGAGGGAAAGATGTTTAAAGTTGCATGTTACTTTACATAGATTCATAAGTCTGTAAAGCCTTATGTTTCTTTTCTAGATAGAGGTTATTATTTGTTTATCAGGTATAATGTCTTACTTCCATGTTGACCAACTCTTGTTTCTTAAAGAGACTCTTGTTTCTTAACTTCTTACTGTATACTTAGTTGATTTTGCTTTCCACATATAGGGACAAGTATTCCTTCTTGTCTCGCAGTGATCAATTTGTCCTGAATTCTGATGTTCTGATTCAGGACATCCTGATATCCTGAATTTTTATCCCTTTATGTCCCATATTTTTTTCTGCATAACATTGAAAACTGCAAATATTTGATAGAAAATTATAAGTGTATATAACTTTCCAAAAGTGAAATATTTAGACATAGAAAATGAAAATGTAAGATGATACTATGCTTTTCAGCATTAGTTTTGAAACAACCATGCTTATGGTTAAGGAGAACTTTCTCCTTCATCACATCTTCACTAAATGTGTTTCTTTGAAATTTTGATAAAGCTGCTACTCATAAATTATTCCCTAACAGGTTCTGATGGGATATTTCTATTTAAATATTATGGTAAATATGAACAGACAAATCGATTGCACTTCTAGCTGACCATCAGGTAAATCAGTACAAGTCGTAAGTATAGTAATCTTTTAGTAATCTTTTTAGATTATATCTCTGTAGTCTGGTTGCTAGTTTCTTGTTTTCTCCTTCATCATCTGTCATCAATTCACAGAATGGCTGTATGATACATGCTTGTTTAAATTCTGTTCATTAGAACAAAAATAGTGGGTAGCAGGTATCTCCAGTCTTTTCTGTCCTGACTCAGATAAGAATATAAGAATGACTGTAGTGGGTCAGTCTGTCTTCCCCTGCAGTGTGTCATACATAGCTGTAAGCAGGTGCTGATCGAATAACAAGAAAAAGGAAAGTATGTATTAATAATATCTTCCAATAATACCCTTCTGACCTCCAAGTATTTTTACCTTAAGACATACTTTAGGGAATTTTCATGTATTTAGTAATCCTCAGCTCAGTTCTCTTCAGTGTCCTCTATCAAAACTTTCAGCAGCTACACTAACTTTTACTCTGAGTGAAACAAAATACAAGTAATACAACCCAGAAGACTCGTATCAAACTGTTACTTAACTTGTATACAACAAAACAGATTTTCCATGAGAAAAAAATATGCTATCTTACACGGCTGTAATTATGACCCAAGGCATATCACAAAACTTAGCAATATTAATTTTTCAGTATCTCTTAAGTGATTGCGCTGTTATCAGGTAGTGATCCCAAGATTTATATCAGGATGTCTGGAAAATAATATACAGGGAAAAGAGAACTTCGAGCCTTACAGTATCTAAAAAAGGCCTACAAGAAAGCTGGAGCCAGACTTTTTACAAGAGCATGTAGTGAAGAACAAGGGGTAATGGCTTCAAACTGAAAGAGGGTAGGTTTAGATTAGATATAAGGAAGAAATTATTCATTGTGAGTGTGGTGAGGCCCTGGGACAGGTTGCCCAGAGAAGTAGTGGATGTCTCCTTTCTGGAAATGTTTGAAGCCAGGTTGGATGGGGCTTTGAGCAATCTGGTCTAGTGGAAGGTGTCTCTACCCATGGCAAGAGGAGTTGGAACTAGATGATGTTTAAGGTCACCTGCAACCCAAACTATTCTATGATTCTATGTAAAAACACAGTTGTTTGTTGTGGTTTTTTTTTTTTTTTTTTTTGACAGAAATGACAGGGCTCTTGGCCACAGAAAACCGATGCTGGCAAGATCTGTCCTTGTGGAGAAGTGACCTGTCAGCTTGTTTTCTCTTTGCCTGTATACCAATATGATAGTATTATTGTGGCTCTTGCCTATTTTCAGTTTCATTTAATCCTTTCTTAGAAGATGAATTTTCCAAGGCTCTTAAATCAATGTCCCTCCTGGTGTTGGTATGAAATTCAGAAAGACACTATGGAAGTGTCATGCCCTCCTTCTACATACTTCTTTCAACTGGTGCCTAAATGGCAATATTATTTGGTATCTGTCATCATAGAATAATTGTAATTTGCTATTGAAACTTATCATTCAGTCTATATAGATCTGCATTTTGAAACCTTGCAGGTACATTCTTTGAATTCACATATTCATGTCTTTATTCAAAATACTGTAAAGCATCAGGAAGTCATTGTCACTTATTCCTTCACCACGTCACCTTAGCATATGCATATTTTACATGTACATTAGCACATTGCTTCATCTTCTACCTGGCTTGATTGACATTCAGTATATTAAATTACCTCAGTTCCTGAATATCTTTAACTGATTACAGCCTTGGGACACCCTCTGATAAATGACTATGTTCTAATTTTCAGAAGCAAACACTCTGATAATCAAAGAAATCTTCTGTTTATGCACTTCTCATCTGGCAGTATCACCAAACTGCTTTTAAATTAGTCTGAGATCTTTAAAATTTATAGGCTTATAAATACTATTATCTGGTTTCGTGTCTGAAGATATAAATCCTTTTTATTCCATGTCACTTATTTTGTTTTAAGTTTATTCAGATTTCTGTATCATCTGATTGGCTTCTGTTTCAAGGCAATTCATGGTCTCGATAAAAAACTTTTTAAATGTAGTTTTGAGAAAGATTTAATTATAAGTTAGATCCAGCTAGTAACCAGTTATAAGAAACCATAAATTACCTTTCTCAGGATGATGAGGTGATGAATAGGCTATAAAACATTGTAGAGTGGTGTGTTTTCTAAAAGTCTCTATCTATATCAACCACCTATTTCCAAGATTCAGCATAGATTTTAGGGGACACTCAAAACAATTTTTAAGATGTAGAAGGCAAAGAAGTTCTAAGAAGCAGCTACCATAGCCATTAGAATGATATTGGGTTTTATTTATGAGTTAGGGCACAAATCTTGTCAGTGAATTCTGATCAGAGTTTGGAAGATCCTTGAATACAATTGAATATCGTGCTCATTCTAATTATAATTTGCAATCCTATTACAGATAAGAGTTTTCACTGCTCTGGGAGTAGCTTCTGTAGGTCTAAAAATTGCATCTTGATTAAAAGAATCATAGCTAAAACTTACATAAAACATGAAAAGCCATAGCTGTGTGAATTCCCAGGTTCTCACAGAAAAAAACCCTACTTTATTAGAAAGAAATTCCTATCAGACTCCAAACCTAGCATTGATACCAGGCCACATGTATATAGGATTGACTTTTTTTCCCCTTCTTTTTAGTGCATTCTTAAAAGCTGTTAAGAAGTTGGCATCTTCAGCCTCACAAATAAAAATGGAGCTGCAAAGAGAAAACTGATTCTCCATTGTCTTTTCTTCTAAGCATCACTAATATGTTGATAAAAAAAGAGACAGGTGACGTACAGAAACAAAACACATTTTGTGAATCTAGTAATGCCTAAATATGACCCGTTCATTCCATTTATTCATTGTCAAGAAATCATACAAATTTGAATTTCAAATTAATTGGACTGAGTAAACAACAGAAAACTAGGTTACAACTTTCTTACTTTCAATGTATGTGTGGTGTGGTCACATTAACCTTTTCCTCTGTCATATAGACTGAAAGCTTAATTTGCAGCTTGGGTAACCTTGAACACTTGTTGTAGCAGGTTTCATCTGTGTATTAGGGAGTAATTTACATATGTTAGAAAGTCCAATTTCAGTATAACTCTTGAAGCTCAGGATCAGACAAGTTCATCCAGTACATTGTGAAGATCCTTGTTTAAATTAAGGTAGCAATTGTCACTTTGTTTACAAACCATGAACAAGGCCTCTATCTTGTGAAAAAATCTCAACTTGATGATCCTTACTGATCTGTATGCAATCTTGGAATACATTTTCTCTTTTTATCAAAAGTGAAGTAGTTTATTGGTCTATTGAGATTATTGTGCAAAGTACTTACTTTGTACTTTGTAAATGGAGCTTGAATAGTGCTATACCAGTTGAATTAACCTTTATGAGCATATAGTTAAAATGAAAAATGAAGTATTTCAGTATTGTATGGTACAGTGGCATTCAGGAATAACCAAATTAGTTTTAAACCAAGGGTATTGTCTAAGACACAGTGTAAACATGTTATCTGTTATGGTGTGTGAGATGTTGACATATTGAGACAGATTAAATGGTTTCCCTGAGGTCACCTGATCCCTGCCTAAACAAAGCAGAACTAATTCTTGGCTTGTGATAAGAAAAGTGAGTCCTTAACAACAGCATGCACATTTTTAAAATATCAAAAATATATTACAGGATTAATCATAACTGTTTCATGTATTTCATTCATCTATGCCCACAAAAATAAAGTCTTCTTATGGCACCTTATGCCTGAAAATGTAAAAAAGTTGGATTGGGGCCTGGATATTTAAGAACGTACTTCCTTCCTTCTCTGCTCAAACCCAAATAGATCTCCAAGTTATTTACAAAGTTGAATTTTCTTGTTTCCATTTTTTTACTGAAAGTGACAGAGTAACTGAGGCTTACAAATGTTGAAGTGACTTAAATAAGTTCAAAGAGCTTATAACGTTGCTCTAGAGAGTCATGGAATAAGAATAGAAGCCAGGATCACTGGCACCCAGAAATGGCCATTAGGCTATGTCTTGCAGCAAGACTTGCAGTAGAATAAAAATTCTTCATGTGCCTTTAAAGTATAAATTTCAAAGCCCGTGGTATTGTGGAATCACTGAACACAGAATTACCAGTACAGAGAGAAAGCAAAAATATTAGGTCATGTAATCTGTCCTCCAACTAGCATGGGATTTTTAAATTTCTCAGCATTTTGTCAAGTATGACATTAATTGTTGATCTCAAATGGCAAACACATGAAATAATCAGGGCTAAGATACCACGTTTGTGATATAAATGAATTGCACAAATGCAGACATTATGATTTGGAAAGAAGTAAGATTAATTTATTGACGTCCTTTGTCAATCACAAAATACTATCAATACTATCCTCTCTAGTTATAGTTAACAGTTGGCAAATAGACTGAAATCCCAGATAAGTCACACTAGGTAGTTCCTGGAAGTTGCTATTAACTTTGCTGAATTCTGTCTTCTTTTTGTTGTTGTTACTGTTCAGAGATGATGCTTTCTGTTATGTCCCCAGACCCTGGCTTTTATCCCTTCCAGTTGAGAAATAATGACTTCTTCTTGAACACCTTTAAATGAATTTGCATCTTTAATGATTTCCAAGGTCAGTCTTTCTGCCTTCCCTCTCCTGCAATTCTGAGAGGCTAGGTGGAGAGAAAGCTCAAATTTCAGCACAGTAATTTCAAGTGGTAATTAAGGAACATTACAGTGACCTTGAAATCCCTGTTTCTTCCACATTGTGTATTGGGATAGTCACAAACTAACCCTATGGTAGAATGAGGGGTAAAGTGAGAAAATAATCTCCCGGTATACTCATCATTAACCAGACGCATGACTCACATTTGCTTAAAGAAACATCAGTAATAACATCAGCCTTCAACATTGAAGATTTTTGAGTAGGAAGGCTGCAACAGCTAGCACACTTTCCCTGCCTACTTTTGATAAAGTAGTCAAAGTAATCCTCAAGATGTGGATGAGAAGCCAGTAACTCTTCTTCTTTCCTTCCTCGAATGTATTTCTGTGAGACTGAATGTAAACATTTTGTTCTGAGAAGCCTTCATGGTTCTGAATCCCAGTGAGAGAATACTTCTCTCTAACTTTCAGATAGGGGAGTGCAGATAGTGATCTCCATAGGATCATTAAAATCATGTGCCTGAAATTACCACCTGTTCTTGTTCAACCACCATTTTGCAATAATTTCTCATCAAGCTTCCTAAACAATGCACAGAGAGTTAAATTTCTAAGACATAATTTTAGAGAAGAGGACGTATTTAGAACTACAGTAGAAGCAACTCTCAAAATTTAAGCATGAAAATACTGAAGCACAGGAGTATAGTTAAAGCTGAATTTCCTCCAAGGGGACATAAAATCTCAGATTAATAAAATAATCAGATCAGAGTCTTCTGGACTATCCATCCAAATGACTTTTGTCTAAATGGCTCGTGAAGTAGCTTCTCAATCACTCCAGTTTAGATCAGTTTGTTAAATTAAACCATAGTTGGCATGATTTTACTGTGGTTCAATAATCTGTGAATGGCCAAACCAGGAACTACTTGATAAACCATTCAGTTACTTTCTTGTGTGTACCACAGCCTCCAGAAAAAAACAAGTAGCTGAGGCTGGTAACCGCTTCTGCTATCTCACTCTAGTTTACCTGGGTTCATGTGGTCAAACACTACATAGTTTTGTGATGTTCTCTATGCAACTCTTCCTTTAGCTCAGTCAAAACACACCACTTAATATTTGGTACAATGGAAACAAAGTAATTCTTGTTGCAGAAGAATTTCTCAAATCGTTGTACCAGGTACATTTTGACTTTGTGTCTTAGCATTTGAAAGACATCCTCAGAGGCATTTTGAATTTTGATAGTGCTTTGCTGTAGAAGTATGCATTTAGGCATTTCTTTCTCTCTTTTGAGCATTTCACAACAGATGCTGTAGAATAACTTCTATTGAGAGAGTTCTCACACATCTTATTTTAAAGAGTGACAGTCTGTGCTTGAAGATATCCATATCTAAGATGCAGATACACAGCCCCAGCTTTAATATAGAACTCTAGAAAGGACCTAGCATGGAAAATACTGGTGGTCACAGTACTTTTTGCTGTCTACCTAAAAATGTTATTGAGATCGGTTTGAAATTATAGTGAAATTATTGGTTAACTTTCTTTCCGTGTGGATAAGTTACGATTTTGTCAAAGACAGAGATTTCACCTTTATATAAATTTTAATGGACAACTGTAATTAGCCGCATTCAAAATTAGTGTCTTCTGTTTACATTAACTTCTAACTATTTTAACATAATCTACTCTCAACGTTTAACATCAGTAGGTAAAAACTTTGAGTCAACGAAATTTTTACATGTTTTGTAGATCTGGCTTTTCCCTCAGTTCTGCATTTTTCCATTGTTTATGGTTTATTAAACGTGGATTTCCTCTGTTCTGGATTTATTGCTTAAAACAAAGAAATAAACTGTACGTTTCTAGCCATCTATCAAACAGAAGCAAGTATCTTCTCAAAGTCAATTGAGTTGTGCTAATTTTAAAATAAAATTATCTATTAAAAAGTATGTCTTTTGAAGTACTACAACTTTTGTCTTAAAAAACCTTCAAAGCATGGACTCTTGAGAAATTTTCATTTTTGCCACATTAATGAATAACTGAATGCAACAATGAAAATGATGATGCATTACTGCTGGAAAACATGATTTCACTGAATGGAGCAGAATGAAAATGGTGATGCATCACTGCAGGATGATACACGATGAAATAAGTTTTATTCAATTATCTTGACAATTGAACTACAGTTTTAACTATTTATTATAATGTCTTTATAATATAGTAGTAAATATTTTATAATATATTTTATGAAAATAACAAAGCCTTATAAATTCTGCACTGCACACAATAAAGCATTGCAGAATGCTGCTGTGAAACCTTTCCCAAGAAGCAGGGAACATGGAGGCATTTCGTGTATAAATCATAAAGCTTGCAGATTATTAAAATGCGGCCTTTTCAATGTAATTTTTTAAGAAATAGCACTGTGAAGTTCAGTAGCAGAGTCAGATCACATTTCTATCCTTTCTAAAAGCCTAGTTGTAAAAATGAAAAGTGAAATGTTTCTGGCTTATAATGCAACGTGATTTTCACCTTCAACTCTGTTTCAGATTTTCTACATACAGACTGAGATTGTGACAATTGCTTCTGCACAACTCCAGATATATTATTGTCTCTAATTAGTCTCTGCTATACATGTGTAATTAGATAAATGTAATGTACCAGCTTGTCAGAAGAGTTCTAACTTAAGGACCTTAACTTAAGCAAGATAGTCACTTGACATACATTTATTCTCAGGTACGTGAGATATGCTTGTATTTTCAAGATATTCTCATAATAAAGATGAAATCCTGGAGATAGATGAATACTAGTACTCTGTAGCCTAACTCTTTTGAATGTTACCTCTACTTATTTTCCTAAAATTGGATATTTATGAACGTAAATATCAGGAATATGTCCAAATACTTCTTACAGACTTGTTAATTTTCTTTATTTAAGTGAATCAAACTTTTTTTTTACCAAGTGAAGCACATCTGAAGTAATGAAAATACCTCACTTCTCCTATCACTGCAGTGGCAATTAGAGGAGGGAGACTGCTGGGCAAAGAAAGCTAAACAGGATTTAGGAAATACAATTTTTATAGAAATGAAACATTTATGTGACTGATTTTCCAAGGGAAAATAAAAGGGAGCAAATACATAAGCATTTTTAATGGCTTTTTTGTTTGAGACATATTATAAACTCTCTGCGTGGCAGGACCTTGAAGTAGCATTCTTTACTAGGCATGTTATTTTAATTCTTTTTTTTTCATAGTAATTGAAACAGGTGTTTAAAATGAAGATATTATGTAGTATTTGGATCTAGCCTTACACTGTCAAGAAGATTTGTCGGAACTGTATACAGAGAGGGAGTATGGTCAATATATACAGAAAAACAACACTAAAACCAACACTAAATGATTTATACAAAAAGTAATTTTAGGAAAGATGAAAATCACTGTTGGCGTTCTTTTTAGAAAATCCAGACTACTTTAAAATATCTAAGAAGTAGAATTTGTTAACAAAGGTTAATCTCCTGTAATGATTTTTTTCCTCCAGCCTCCCAATTAATTTTATTATACTAGATGTTTGTATTTCAAAGCCTCTATTTGGAGCTTGTCTATATTCCTGAAAACTCCAAAGTCTGGTAGTGTAGGAGAGTTAAATTTAATCTAAACATTATTCAAGTATATCCATTTGTTAGTGTGATTAAGTATTACAATAACTTTTTTTTTACATATATGAAACTGTGAATACAGTCCTACTGTAGAAATAATTGATGGTTGGATAATAGAATCATAGAATCATAGAATGGCTCGAGTTGGAAGGGACCTTCAAAGGTCTTCTAGTCCAACCCCCCTGCAAGGAGCAGGGACATCCCTGACTAGATCAGGTTGCTCAGAGCCTCATCCAGCCTGGCCTTGAACGTTTCCAGGGATGGGGCATCCACCACCTCTCTGGGCAACCTGTTCCAGTGCTCTACAACTCCCATTGTAAAAAATTTTTTCCTAATATCCAGCCTAAATCTACCTCCCTCTAATTTAAATCCATTACCCCTTGTCCTATCACAACAGGCCCTATTGAACAGCCTCTCCCCATCTTTCCTGTAGGCCCCCTTGAGGTACTGGAAGACCGCTATCAGGTCTCCCTGGAGCCTGTTCTCCAGGCTGAACAGCCCCAACTCTCTCAGCCTGTCCTCATAGGAGAGGTGCTCCAGCCCTCTGATCATCTTTGTGGCCCTCCTCTGGACCTTCTCCAACTGAATAGAGCAGAACTTCTGAACTTTTTTTGTATGGAAGTTTATGTTGGTAAAACAAAGAATGTAGCCGCAATCTTTTCTTCACTACCATGCTATTAAGGTAACTTTTAATATCTGGGTCTTCCAGAGAACAAGTAAGTAGGAAACCCTAGTAATTACACTTTTGTTTCATTTATTGTAACCTATTTCAGGAAGTCCATTATCTTGAACTTTCTGTAGCAAGCAGTTGCTATAACGTAGCACAGTTGATACTTCTGATGTTGAATACTATGGCTTAGGTTAAACTATTCCCTTGTTTTTTTTTTTCCTTCTTTTTTTTTTCACTGTGTTAAGGAGGTCAAAATAGGAGTTTATAGAACAAATTAAGCCAATTTGACACATAGAAGAGATTTCCAAGCAACCATAACCATTTATTTCTGACTTTCCATTTAGCAGAAATGAAATTGTGTAGCTTACTTTTTTTCATCTTTTAAAACATGCTGGGAAGCAAAGACCTGGCAGCCTCTGTGAAGGATTCCATCTGCTTTTTTTTTTTTTTCCCAAAAAGGAAAAAAGAAAAAGAAAGAAAGCAGAGCCTTTCTTAATACAATTTCATTTTATATTGGGAAATTATTTTACATTCTGTCTTCAGTGCCTGCATTGTCCTGGCCTCCTATTTCTTCAGCACAGAATTGTTGCTCTTTCCATTTCTAACATATAGAATCTTTGCCATTTTCATATTTTTTCAATTTTCTCTGTACTTCCTGTTAATATAGTCTCATTTTGTTAGGGATAAATATGCATTAGCTGTTATGAAGCTCTTGCCTTTTCTTAATAATATAAATGAACCTAAATATTACATGAAAATTCTCACTAAAAATTCCTATTTTCATCAGTATGCATGACTTGGATTAATATTGCATTTCTTCATATAACTAAGGAAGCTATAAGAGCCACCACATATAAAACCTCCACCAGAAAGGCTGAAGGAAATGGGCTGCCTTAGAAAAACAAAATTGTAGAGTCAAAGGAAGTAACCAATAATGTGCCAAGTTTCTTTCCTTCTTTCAGAATTGTTAAAAAAGATTTTAAAAAAAATTCAAACAACCATCATATTTAAACTACTCCCTAAATTATTCACAAAGATAAAATGTCAGACTGATTTCTCAGAAAACAAATATTTGTCCTGCTTTATTCAGGGAATAAGCTGATTTCTCAGCCTAAATAAGTCCTATACAAAACTGTGGTTCATGGTATACAGATAAAGGACTGATAGAATCATAAAATGGTTTGGATTGGAATGGACTTTTAAAAGCCATGTAGTCCAAACCCCCTGCAAGCACCAGGGACGTCTTCCACTCGATCAGGTTGCTCATAGCCCTGTCCAGCCTGACCTTGAACGTTTCCAGGGATGGGGCATCTACCACCTCTCTGGGCAACCTGCTCCAGTGTTTCACCACTCTCACGGTAAAAGGTTTTTTTCCTTACATCCAGTCTGAATCTACCTCCCTGATAATTTTCCTCTCCAAAGTATCAGCTTGGTCTGAAAAATGAAAGCAATGGGATAGGAGCAGGAAGAAAGAGTGACCTTAATAGCTATGTGTGCAAGGACCTAATATGTTTCCAGAAGCAAAGCTGGAAGGATCTCCTTATAAATTCTCAGGTTTTCTGCTCTAGCTGTACTTCATCACTGGTGTGCATATAAAACCATCATCACCTCTCCATACATTGAATATTCTAAGCAGCCTAAGGATCTGCATTCAGCAATAGTAGCCTGAGCTGTAATTTTCTCTCTTGAAATGTATTTATTCTTTCTATCAGAAAAGAAACATGTAAAAACTATCAGAAAAGACAATACTAGAGGAAAAAAAAAGGTAATCGTTATATTCGTACCTCCTCCACATATTTGTATTTCTGTCTAATTTTAAGTTACTAAAATAAGAAGAGTGAGTATGATCTGTCCTCAGCTGTGTTTCCTTACTGTGCCACAGTTACAGAGAAAATGCACAGAAGAATTTTCTCCTGGCCCTCTGGATGAAATCACAAAGATCAATGAAAACTAGCATTTTTTTTCTTTTTTTTTTTCTAACAGCATAGCAACTCACCAGCTACCTGTTTGAGTAGTAACTCTATTTCTCTCCTTCTCAGTGAAACAAATGACCCTCCCAATTACTCTCAGTTTCTGGTTTAGACCCATTATCACCTAGTAACCAAAAGCCAAGAAAAAACTGTGAGTGGATACTGTCAAAGCCGTTAGTTAATGACAAAAGACACTATGGGAAAGTTCCAGGTATACAGTGCAAAGTTCTAGCTGTAACTTTTAAATTCTGTATCTAAAAAATCTAGTTCATATGAGAATTTTCCTACTTTTTGTAATAAAGTGTGGTAACTGCAGTGTTGTGGTCATACTTGGCTTGCTGAGACAGGCCAGAGAAGGTGAGTACAGCATGCTCTCCGCTATGTCCATTCACTTTCGCAAGCTTCCCTTGCATTCCAAAGGGAGGGATTTATTTTTCCTTCTACTGACACTAATAAGAATATTTCTTTGATTTCCTTAGAGAAGAACTGCACTACTACCAAGGGAATAACTTGAATTATTCCTATAGTAATGTAGATCTTTTTAAGATTTAAAGGAAGTAATCCAGGTCTACTTGAAGGTAGATCATAACAGTAAATGGCAGCATCAGGGAAAGGCCTGTTCTTTTAGAATCAGAGCGGCAGGCTTTTTGCAGCAGAAAAAGTGTAAGGTGAAACATGAGACAGCAACAACAGATCTGGTCATATGTTGAACAAGGCCTTGATTTGTGACCTAAATCTTTAAACTCAATTCACTCACTGAGACTCTGGTCCTTTGATTTTCTACTAGAAAAGATTCAGACAACCTTATGTGCTTTCATAAACATGTAATCAGCTATTTTTTTTTTTTATTGGAAGACCTCAGATGAAAGATCTAACGGCTGATAATTTGTGTGTAGCTAAAAGCTTTAGCTGACAAGAATTTGATAAGTACTGTAGATATTCATAGTATGATAATGCTTCAACACTCCCGACAGTCATTATTTGTAAGTGACTGAAGAAAATGTGACAAATAATAGATGCCTAGAGCTTTAATACAGTTGAAAAAAAAAGTAGTAGATAGCATCATTGTGTGTCTGCCATATGTGGCAAAGTTTATGAGAAAAGCGGCTGTAAATATATTCTGTACCCAATAGTGTTCCAAGTAACCTGTAGCTCTAAGAGTTACTACTAACAGAGTCAGGGACCAGTTTCAGGGAACCTGGCTCTATTTCTGGCCATCCTACTAAGTATCTTACATCAATTTTATCACTTCTCACTCTTGTCTACCTTTTTATTTAATTGAGAAGCTTTTAAAGAAATTACTGACTATCATTATTTGCATGTGTTGGGGGCAGCATAATAATCCCTTGATCTTCTCTGGGATTCTTTGGCAACTTCTACCAGATAAATAATAAATAACAATCTTTACACAAAGCAGATGTGTATATGTAGATGTACCTTTTGCATCTAGGAACTCATAGCCCTCCTCCCTGGGGATCTTGCACAGAGAAATTAAATAACCTGGAGAGTAGTTTGATTATAACCTTTGTGAGTGGGAGTGAAAATACTGGGTGCAGATTTGACAGCCACAGCCTTGATATTGTAACAACCTGCTTTTTAAGTAGGTAAATGAGAAAGGAAAAGTACTGTACAATTTTTTTTTAATTTTGTTTTGTTTTGTTTTGTTTAAGAACAGAAAATACGTTTATTTTCTCGGTACTTCTCAGTATTTATTTGAGAGTGTGAAAAGCACCATGAGTTGATTGTACCATCCTTCACTTTACAATAGCTACATTTCTCTGCCTCAGCAGAATAAATAATAGAATGTAACCAAAAGGAGCCAGTGCTGAGTATAATAATTCAAAAAGTCTTTTTGACACAATGACCCAAAAGGTCATGTCAGAGAAAGCACAGTGGAACACTTTCTTCTTTAATGTCCACTTTTTGTGTGGTTTTAGAATTTTTTCTGAGTGTGTAAAGAGTTTAGATCTCATTTTTGGGAGCCCAAGTCATTGTCCAGACTGTCCATTGAACATGTAGTTATCAGAGGAAAAAATACTGAGTGCTTTTCTTCCGCAATTCACATTATAAACACTAAAAAAAAAAAAATAAATCTGTGCAGGCTAAAAATTATTTTCTGTATTCCCTTTTCCCTTGCCTTTTTTTCCCAATAGGACACGTATTGCTGTGCTTCGCTGCCTACTGACACTTCCAGCGAAACCATGAATTCCAAGCATAGGAAAGCAAATATTCAGGAATCTCTAGATATCGTATTCATACCATGCTGTTTTCCTAGTCATCTGGAGGCTACCAATCACTGCTCCAAAAATAAATACTTCTTCCTCTAATGGTGGTTATGAGATGAAGATTTGGCTCCATTTAGCTGTGCAGTGAAGAGCCTGATCTGCAAATGTACAGATTTATAAGTTGTGGTAGTGCAGAGTTGCTGCAATGCTGTTAATTTTTTTCTTTTTTAATCATGCCATCACAATTTAAAGGAATTTTAGTGACAAAGCCTATGTATTGTCTTTGTTATTTTTCCTGTGGTAATTTATGCGTATTGAACACCAAGTTTACTTTTTATTTTGAATGTCCCGTTATCAATTGCCTCCATTCACACTCTACATGAAAGTGAATGTTTGGAGGAAAAACATTTGACTTACTACCACAATTTACTGTGTCTTGGTAGAAAGTAAAGGTTGAAGTTAAGGAGAAAAGCCCTCCAAGACCACTCCTTTTATGCTTCTTTCACTGTTTCCGTAATCTTGTTATGAACCGTTTACCAAGAATAGATCACTAAAAATGAAATATTCTGTTAAAAAATAAAACAAAAAGAAGCTTGAATGATGACAGATTGTTTAATATTTACCAACTATAAATGCAGACCTATAGAAGAAAATGTGATAAATGTCCGTGAGCATTTTAGCTGTGGAACTACCATGGAATTCTTTAGTCTAATACTTTAGGGAATGAAAATAGCAGTAAAAGGAAGAAAAAATGTAAGAACAAGTGGAACAAGTGTACTCTGAATTGCAGAAAGGAGGTCTTTTAATAGAAGAACATATCTTATTTGTGCAAACTGCTAAGGGATGAAGTGGTGTTTATAA
Organism: Tetrax tetrax; assembly: GCA_009806455.1. Classification (NCBI taxonomy): domain Eukaryota; kingdom Metazoa; phylum Chordata; class Aves; order Otidiformes; family Otididae; genus Tetrax; species Tetrax tetrax. The sequence goes on along the minus strand of WHYT01012698.1, from coordinate 63,219 downwards.
AAAGGCAGTGAAAATTCCATTGACTGTGACCCTAAAGAACAGAAAAATCCTTTATTAAAGTGCTATAATGAACTCAGTGAAAGGAATATGGATTTCGTGTAATCTAATATATTTCTAAACATCAAACTTCTTAGAGGGTAGAAATTAATTAAAAATAGGGATTCTACCTCAGTTGTGCAAAATATAGTTTCGTTTTGGTTTATTCTCTTCTCTAGAATGTCAATCAAAATATGAGGAGTATTCTGAACTTGAAATAAGAATGAAACAAATATTCATTCTTTTCGACATGACAGCTGTTTGTTCTCTGTTCATATCATTAGCCTGAAAGACAACAGGAAGAGAAGACGAAAGACAGCTTAACAAACAACTTGCCTTAAGCACTATAATACTCTAACTTTTGAGAGAATCAATTGACCATGAAAAGGCTACTTGCATTGAACTACTTACACGACTTTAGAATGACAGTTATGTAAGGGTCACTAGGGCTCTTCTGAAAAACTGCAAAATAGATTTTGAAATATCAACAGTAGAAATTTTACATGCGTTTGAGCTTGAGCCTGAACTGGTGTAACACAGATAATCAGTGATATATTTAGCTCAGAATTCTGTGTGCAGCTGTGAGAATATGTCTTGAAGGTGACTTCTGGATTAGTGTCTTTTCCTAGTCTATGTTTCTTTACCCACACTTAATCCATTTTTGCAGCAGTAATCCATCTGTTCAAAATTGCAAAGAATTTAACCCTCAGGAAGCAAAAATCTGCAGGCCTTCTTAATTCTCCTTCTCTGATATGCTCTTTGCAAGTCACTGATGATTTTTCTGACTCCCAGCTATACAGAAGCCTAACCCAATCAGAAAGCAACAGTCTACCTTGCCTGCAATGTCTTTGGATGTTTGCTACAGTCTGTCACTACTACAATTACTAATCTCCAGTTTCCAACAACTATTACTCTTCCTCCAAAACCCCAATATTATTTCATTACTTTCCTTCTTCTTTTCACCAATACTATCTGTACTGTCCCTCTCCTCGGTTTCCTATTTTCTTATTCCTTGACTTACTTTACTGAGTTATCAAACTAGAATATAAGGTGCATGGGAAAAATCAAGATTTGGTAGAGATCAATGAAGCTACAAGATGGAGTCTGTACTACATTTTTCAAACATTATAAACTTTCGATTTAACTTTTTCTGACTTTCTAGTTTTGCTTATTTTAGACTTAAGAAATTAGAATAAGATAGAAACATCCATTCTTGCCTTGTTTGTAGAAAGCAAGATGCCACACTAAGTACAGTGGGCAAGAAGGCACCACATTATTTTGAGTATATGTTCAAGAACATCAGATAAAGAAAAGCAGCTGTGCACTCTGATTAGCAAACATCTGATTAGGCAATAATATTCTGTGACAGATGCTATTTTTAGGATACTGTGTCCTGGAACCTCAAGGCACTCTGATTCCTTTGTGGGCAGCAATACTACTGTACATGACTTTAGTGAACTTAGCTCCTTTGAGAAATATTGTTGGAAATGAGAACAATTCTTGCTACGATTGGAAGTTTGCAGGATACAAGCAGTAACGTGACTTCTCAGGGAAGACTTTATTGCTCTTTACAACTACCTGAAAGGAGGTTGTAACGAAATGGGTGTCGGTTCTCTTTTCCCAAGAAACAAATCAAAGGATGAGAAGAAATGGCCTCAAGTTGCAGCAGGGGAGATTTGGATTGGATAACAGGAAAAATTTATTCACCAAAAGAGTTCTCAATTATTGGAACAGGCTTCCCGGAGAGGTGGTAGAGTCACCATCCCTGGAGATATTGAAAAGATGTATAAATGTGCTGCTTAGGAACACGGTTTAGCGGTGGATTTGGCAGTCTCAGTTTTATGGTGGGACTCAATGATCTTAAAGGTCTTTTCCAACCTAAATGATTCAATGATTTTATGATCTATGATTCTGTGGCTCTAATCTATACTTAATATCATTGAGCTTAATTTTAAATATTTCTTTGAATAGATTTGGCAAAAATATTTGTGATTAAATGTCTGTAACAGAAATATTCTTTCTAAACCTAACCTAACCTTCCAATCCTAACCATTCTATGATTCTATGATTCTAAATGTAAACCTTCAATTCAGCTCACTTTTTGTGTATGTGCATGTCTGTATTTTGTTCTTAGAATGGTTTGGATTGGAAGGGACCTTCAAAGGTCATCTAGTCCAACCCCTCTGCAAGGAGCAGGGACATCTCCAACCCGAGCAGGTTACTCATAGCTTCATCCAACCTGGCCTTGAATGTTTCCAGGGATGGGACATCTACCACCTCTCTGGGCAACTTGTTCCAATGCTCTACCACCTTCAGTGTAAAAATTTTTTTCCTAATATTTAATCTAAATATACCTCCCTCTGTTTTGAAACCATTGCCCCTTGTCCTCTTACATGAACTTGAAACATGCATACACAGACACTCTCATACACACACCTCTATATGTAAGAATTGTGTTAGAATCACCCTTTAATTTCATGCTGTGGAAGCAATGAAACAGCTCCTTCCATTTGAAAGGCTTTTGAGATCTTTGGAGACAAGGAAGTAAAATATTTAATAGAATTATACAGATTCACAGCCTCGGTAATTGGCTTCTATTGCCATAAAATGATTGTCTTTCAAAAAAGGGAAAGGGGAGATGGGAAAGGAGAATGCACTGTTGTCAGCCTCAGAAAAGCTATTTTGGTTCAGCAGAAAGCAATGATTATATATAAATAAACATGATGAGATTTTTTTTAACATCTAAAAGTGTGATATATAGAGACAGGGAACCTTGGACTGTGTAAGTAGGAGATGTCATAGTTTGCCTCTAGTAATTACATTACATAGCCTTTTCCTGATTGACTGCATAGTGTTCAAAGCCTTATAGACATGATAACAGAGTGTAAGTAATTTGTTAGAATTATAGAAAATATGTCATTTGAGACGTTACATAGCAATTACTTAGGAATATTGATGGCGTGCCTTCAATATGATACAAAGCAAAGTGTATCTCATAGTTGCCTTTTTTAGTGTCTGAAAGGGAAAATTAGAAAAAAAAGCATGGTATCTGATTAATTCTACTTTCACAGTTCTCTTCTTCCTGTGAAAAACAGATGTTTAAAGTAACAGATTGCTTTGCTTTTCTGGTGCAGACGGCAAAGATGCAAATTTACAAGTATATGGGCAAAAAGACAAATAAGACTTCATAAATTCAGATAATATCCTTTCAAAGGATCACAAAACATATTGTTGAAAGGGACCCACTCTTAAGCTATATATCATCAGGTGGAGTTACAGCTGCTACTATCTCAGAGTGTAATTTATAGCCTTGATAGTCTCTTATATTTTTTGATAAAAGCTGACATCAACATTGCTACAACAGCAGTGTTTTCTTTTTTATTGTCCTTCATGTTGCCACACAATATATTGTCTATTTGCATATTGTCTTTTTCACTGATGACTGTAAGCACTTCCTCTTTCTTTCTATTTTTCTTTTTTTTCCCTCTTTCTTTTTTCTTTCTTTCATTATTCTATTTTCATGCCAAATATATCTTTATTTATGTGAAAGTAAGTATTCCCTAAATATTAATATTTCTAGAGAGTGGTATTTAAAAAAAAAATGTGCATAAACAAAACTCCTTAACAAAACAAGCTGGTGAATCCACTTTTTGTATGTTCACCACCAGTGAAACTGTTTAGGGAGCTAGAAATAAGAACCTATTAATTTGACACTTTTGATTTAGTCAAACTGGGTATTAGGTATTGCTACCATACCTGATGACAAGCTGAAGTAGAGGTATACAACAAGAAACGTAACTATTGTAAATCCTTTAAAAAGGTACAAGCTAGTGGGAGGTAGGTCTTACTTCTTATTACCACCATTGCTTTCCATGGCTTAAAAGTAATTCTAAGATTATACACCCGTATGGTTGTGTAGCTCTGAGTTAAAGGCCAGGAGCATTTGAATAGGAATAAATTAAGAATATGAAATATTCTGGAACTGGTATATAAACATTTAATTTTTATAGAAAAAAAAAAATTGATGTTAACCTGTACCTTGTGATTCTGTGAAATCTAGCTGTAAATGTAGCCCAATAGTTATATCTTCAGGTTATTCTTTGCTAAAATCACAACAAAATAATTTTTTTTGCATGTAAGAACAGTGGCTCTTGTTCTTCATGTCAGTTGATTTTGTGATAAAGAACATTTGAAAGATATGTTCAATGCTTTCTCTTTTCTTTACTGTATGGCTGATAACCAATAATGACATTTTAATTGAAATCTTATCATAGAATCATAGAAATGTTAGGGCTGGAAGGGACCTTCAAAGGTCATCTAGTCCAACCCCCCTGCAAGAAGCAGGGACATCCCTGACTAGATCAGGTTGCTCAGAGCCTCATCCAGCCTGGCCTTGAACGTTTCCAGGGATGGGGCATCCACCACCTCTCTGGGCATCCTGTTCCAGTGTTCTATCACCCTCATGGTAAAAAATTTCTTCCTAATATCTAATCTAAATCTACCGCCCTCTATTTTGAAACCATTACCCCTTGTCCTGTCCCAACAGGCTGTACTGAAGAGTTTCTCCCTGTCTTTCCCATAGGCCCCCTTTAGGTGACTTCTTATATAAATTATGAAAAATTATTACTTCCAATCTAAAGTGTACAGATTGCAGAAGGAGAAAGTAAGAAATAGTCTTTAGAAAATCGAAAAGGAAGCTGGAAAGGTCAATTATTTAATTTTAGTTATTTGTTTTCCTGCATGCTTTCAAAGCTTCTCATCCTTTCTTAAAACTGTGTTGTCCTCAAAGACTGTACGTTTACTTCTCTTTTCTGTATCTTCATTATTTTTATTTTTGCTTTCATAGTGCTGAAAAACTTTGAATGCTTGAGTCAGTCAGCAACAATACATTATTACTGGTTACTGAGAAAATGCATAAATATTTATATTAATAACTATATCAGTAATATTAGCTTTCTCAACCAGTTGCATGCAGTTATTTAGACATTTTTCTGAATCTTTTGGAATATTGTGATTGTATTGTAGATTATGTTGAAATATCAGAATGATATATATTATTTTTAAAAGTTCCTTACATATTAGTAAATTTTTTCTGATTCTTAAGCTAAAAGAATTGACTGGTCTTACAGTTTGGTAACTTCTAAATGTATTTGCTTTAGAAAATTAAATTTTACTAAGCTTTTTCATGTATGTCTCATGAATGGTCAGTAATTCTGTGTTTGGCTTTTGAACATTTCTATTCAAATATCAGTTTCTAAGGACTATTTACCTGAGTAAGCATCTCCCTGTTTGAACAGTCAGACTTAACTGAGGTCAGGCTGGTTTACAATTGCTGTAATTTAAATTAATGTCCTATCAACATTTTAATTTTGTCAGGATAGATTTAACTCAAGTTTTGCATTAAACTTCTTGTCCACTTAAGGGCTGTATTTTTAAATAAGACTGTATTTTATAGTTCTTTGTGTGGTTGAACCTAACACTAAGAAAAAACGTAGAATTTAATCTAATCCTCAGAGATCCATTTTAGCCATTAGGGTTAGATGAGAGTTTTATAATCCTCTATAGCTTATCCTTTTTTTCTCCAATTAATAGAATCATAGAATCATAGAATCATAGAATGGCTAGAGTTGGAAGGGACCTTCAAAGGTCATCTAGTCCAATCCCCCTGCAAGAAGCAGGGACTTCCCTGACTAGATCAGGTTGCTCAGAGCCTCATCCAGCCTGGCCTTGAACGTTTCCAGGGATGGGGCATCCACCACCTCTCTGGGCAACCTGTTTCAGTGCTCTACAACTCTCATTGTAAAAATTTTTTTTCTAATATCTAATCTAAACCTACCTCCTTCTAATTTAAACCCATTACCCCTTGTCCTGTCACAACAGGCCCTACTGAACAGCCTCTCCCCA
>WHYT01012698.1:25738-57259 GCA_009806455.1 Tetrax tetrax | reverse complement strand
TTTCCTGTAGGCCCCCTTGAGGTATTGGAAGACCGCTATCAGGTCTCCCCGGAGCCTCCTCTTCTCCAGGCTGAACAGCCCCAACTCTCTCAGCCTGTGCTCATAGGAGAGGTGCTCCAGCCCTCTTATCATCTTCGTGGCCCTCCTCTGGACCCTCTCCAACTGGTCCACGTCCTTCTTATGTTGGGGACTCCAGAACTGGACACAGTACTCCAGGTGGGGTCTCACCAGGGCAGAGTAGAGGGGGAGAATCACCTCTCTTGACCTACTGGCCATGCTCCTCTTGATGCAGCCCAGAGTACCGGTAAAAGATTGTTTCTCACTTTGTGACCCTTTTGGTAAAGGGTCACAAACAATTTTGGCATTTTAAACCTTCCCAAAACACCACCAAGTGTTTGAGCATGTAGGAGCTGTTCAGGACTCCACAGCTGGCAACCTTGTGATTTCAGAGTAGAAAATTATTTGTTAGGTCATAGAAACCCCTTCCTCCAGCAAGTCTAGCCTTGCCAAGTTCCAATACAATGAAGTGCAAAGAAGAAATACAATCCCTAGCAGGGCTGCAAAATATATTCCCTCTTAGCTCTGTTGCATAAATCTCCATTTCCATGGCTCAGGCACTAAATTCTCTGGTTCTTATTCTGTCATATTTCACTCATTATAATATTTATCTTCCTCGTAATATTATTTATGCTTTGTGGATGGTTCTGGACACTAATTTCCTGTCAGCTCATCTTTCCTTTTTCTTGTTTGTAGTAGTTTTGTTTGCATCTATGCTCTTTCTGTGGGTAACATTTATCAAATCTTAATCCTGTTTATCTTCTCATTGCTGGTTTGAAACAAACAAAAAAAAAGGATAAATTTGCCTCTGGCACTCTTCTACCCATATGACAAAAAAATGTAAACTTTACCTGTTAATGGTGCTGAACTCCTTATCCAATTCATATGCAAAGACTGCATGAAAAATATGACAGTTTAAAATGCACTCCTTTGATACTTCCTGTGTGTAAAAGCATGTTATTTAGTGTCACAAAAGAGCCTTTCTTTTTACTAGATTTCAATCACAGATATTTTGGAAGGCACTAAACAATGTGCTAGCATTGTTTGGATCTAAGCTCGGAAGATTAGAAAGCATTGTGTGATAGGGAAGCTGTCCCAGTTTCAGAAATGTTATTCAGAAAACCCAGGGATACATCAAATTAAAACCTAGGTACATATAAGAAGCACTGGCAAATCTCCATCTCTCTGGAACACCACCTGTGAGTGAAAGAAAAAGGTGTTCAATCAGAAACTGAATCTCATAAGCAATGTCTAGCTTAACCGACTCAAATCCCATTATAGAAATGCATATCCATACTTAAAGGTCAAGAGAACAACCAGAGGATTAGACCCATAGAATGTGGGGAGACACTTGTTCAGACAGAGTTAAAAAGAAGAATCTGTTGTTAGGCAGCACGTATTGGTACCTATGATACTAAAAAAGACAGAGGAAATCATGGCTTCATTGAATCTAATAGATTTTTTTCATTGACTTCATGAAGCCAAAATTACACCTAGAGTTTTATAATATGGGTTTTCCTTTCAGAAATGCAATAAATTTCCAAACTCTATTTCAATAGTTTATTCTCACTTGTATTTTTATTAGACTTTAAAGAAGAAATATTAGGTACTTTTGTTCTTCTTCAGGCATACGTATTTTCTTTGTCAGCAGAGCTACATCCACTGTACAGTTGTTCTCAATATAAGGTAATACTGATCTCTGCAAAGAGCTGCAAGAAGTTTCTCCTTCCCTTCCCCAGCACCTCAGCTTAACTTTAGAATAAGGATTAACAAGAGGTAAGCCTTGGTGCTTCTGAGGGTTAACTATAGATAGTTTACATTTCATCAGCTGAAGGTCAGAGCCATGTCTAAAGAAACTGCTGAAATCCCATAGTAGCATCAAGATTTCTAGGAGGCAATTAGCATCATATACATAACAATGAAGTTTGTCCTTTGTGCGATGCTCCCAACATATTCTTTTTCAAATCTTAATTTGTAGATCTTAGTTTTGCAAATATTTCTGTATGCAGCGAGTTTTATGAATGTAAGTAATGCGAGGCACGTTGGTATCTTATTCACAGGACTGGGTCATATCCATTAACAAAGGGTGAAAATTACTGATGTCAGGGAGCCTATGAAATGGAGTTTTTATTCTTCCAATAAATATGTATGTTCATAACACAATCTCTCTAAAAGACAGTAAGAGTAATTTCTGAGCAGATAATAATGGCAAAAATCTTTATTCTATATATCTAAAAAGATTAGGAAGAAAATGAAATATGTCAGCTTCAGATACTATTTTATTTGTATTTATATACAAAATATTAAATGCATGTAAGAAGCCATCAGTGTGAAAGGCTTCAGTATTCCACACTGAAATGGTTGAGAGGAAAAGATAAAAAGAAAATCAAATAAATTAAGAAATAGTGGTCAGTTAGATATAACTTAATGACAACCACAAGATATTTCTGAAAGATGGAGAACCTCTCCAGTCTTTGATAGCATTATTTTTATATGCCTTGTAGTCACAACTGAAAAAGTATTTTCTCCTAAATATATGCATCTCTTGAAATATATATTACACAGGAGGACAAAATCAAAGTCACTGTGGTACAAAGCAGCTGGAAGCAAGTAAAGTCTTTTAACAAAGTTAACCTAAGACTCACTTTAAAAAAACATGATGGCTAACATCACCTTCAAAATTTTTCCTACAGGAAATATGTACGTGACAAGGGACGGATAGCAACCTAATATTATTTCTTCTAGTCTACTAACAGATTCAAACTGCATATGCAATTGCTTAATGTAAAATCATTCTTCTTCCTTCATTCTTTTTTCTCAGGCCCTACTGCTACTTATCCATTTACATAGTATATCTTCTCTTTGAGCCTGTAGAATTCTATAGCCAAGAATTTTTTTTTACTTTGTGTCTACCAAAATGGGTCCTGATCTAGATAATGATTCTGGTCACTGCAGGAAAATAAAAGAGAAATAATAATTGTTATATTTGTATGGATAATTGCAGGACAGCAAAGTGAAAGTCTTCACAGAGTCTTAACTACCCTCATAACTGTAAGATGGATGTCTAAAATATCTCAATACTAATTCTTCCTGAAATGACAGAAAAATGTGGAGACAAGAAATAGACAACTGAGTGGTAAATCAGAAGGAGGGATAAGAGGGAAGATGCAACCTCAAATTAACAATTCTAAATTCTGCTTGTATTTGATTTAGCACGACCTTTAACACTGTTAATAAAATGATAGCATCTCTGAAAGAGTTGATGTTAATTTAATACCCCTTATGACAGTACAAGCTGGACTGAGGATATGGGCTATGCCATTTGCTGGTGAATTAGATAAATCTTAAAGTTTATTTTCTGACTGTATTCTTAGCTTTTGCAGTTACCCTTAAGACATTAATCTATTGAAAAGGAGAAGATATCATCTTTCAGGAAAAACATGTCATAAATATTTTGTTAAATTATTTATGATCCTCAAAAACAGATAGTTGTTCCATAAAGATTGTCAGCTGAGAAGGTTTGCTGACAGAAACATGTTAAACAACCGCAAATTTTTTGAGGGGAGGACTTGCACCACAAAATCAGACACATTCTTCTATTAATCAATCACAGCTGGATGATTTTTTGACAGCAGGAGCATGGTGGACCTAATTTGATTGTCTTGCACTTTTTATGATTATTAAATCCTCGATAAGGTGAAACTTGATGGAGAGAGTATAAAAGCAGATCGTATGCACAAAGGATAGGTAGGATGAAGGGCGAAGAAAATAATTTGACATGTGCAGATAAAGGAAGATCCATGGAATTGTATTCATACAAACAAAAATTAGTTTTGTTTTGCCTGAGATACTAATAGGCATTTAAACTCCCAGAAGTATTGTATAAATCCCCTCAAAGAATGCGAATTACAGAAGCAGAGTGCAGCATTTAAGATTTCACCTATCCTTTCAGTCTTTTCTGTATATATTAAATGCTTTTTTTGATGGAAAGAGAGATAAACACATGACAAGGCAGGGCTCAGTAAGAAGACATATCACTGTATTCATTCCCAGTTGAAGAGGCCAACAGGATCATGTAGTTTCGGGAGCAGGAAGACACTGAGAGACAGAGAAACAATCAGAACACTTACTGACAGATATTCTCCTCCTTAATATGTGATTTTGTGATACTTGGTAGTGAAAGACTTGCCTTTCCAAGAATGTTGATGTCTCTGATCTCTTCTCACCAATTCTTCCCCAGCTCAGCAGTCTCTCAGATGTCACTTTAGCAGATCTCTGATTTCATGTTTGCCATTCATGTTTCTAAGGTGTTTGTGGTCTCCTTTGGGTGAATTAGAGACCTTTCTATCAGCATATATTGATAAAATTAATGAAAAAATACTTAGTCAACATTAGTAACTTCCAAAATATGTTGTATATTTGCTGCTAATTTTGGACAAATTAAGTTTTAGTTGTAAAACTAATGCTGTTTTAATTATGATGTCAATGAAGAGGAACAGGTCTATAATGCAGCAAAAGCAGTCAAACAACAAAGACATTCAGAACTGTAGTAAGATGCTTTGGTATCTAAATTCCTCCCTCTCAAGTTTCTCTGAGGCATTTCCACTGTTTTTTGCTTGTGGTCTTCTGATACCACCAGGAGAAGAGGGAGGAACTGCTGTAAATGTGGTGAACCGACTTCTCTTGATTATATCTCAATATAGTCGTGATCATGCCTGAGACTGTCAATTATCTCTGGATTTATTATGGATATTAATCCTAGTTAATTTGAATAAGACTGGTAAATTAAATTGTACCCTGATCTAATTAGATTTTCTCTGGGCCTTGGTGGGACTACATTGTGCATAACTGTAGAGCTCTGTACTTCTAGAAAATAAATTTCATGAAGAGTTGCCTAACAATAAAATGGTTTCACTTTCCAAATCAGAAATTAATGCAACTAACAAAGGCTAGTCAAATGCTTAAGAGAGGGTTCTTTGCTGAGGAGTTGCTAAATCCACAAAAGATAATACTTTTGTTTTTTGTTTAGGAAAAGAAAAAAGTGATCCCACAAAACTGCTTTTGGCTGAGAAATCACAATACGATTTTTATTTTTCTCTATTTTTTTTTTACTAAATTAAAAAGTATGACTAAAATTTTAGGTATTTCAAATTACTTTCTTGATCTGAAAAATAAATGCATTTTAGCAATGAGTAGTAAAAGCATAAAGTGAAAAATGGCAAAACCCATGATTGGTTAGAGCCTGTAAGAGAGCAGTGAAAAAAACCAGGAGTATCACTGAATCAGAATGGTGTAAATACTAAAGACATTGTAACTATGGCTCACAAAATAATTACATATTTTGCATTTGCTTTTGAAAGAGATGATAGAAGTATTTTATATTAAAGAACAATGAGAAATAAGAGACATTCCACACTGACTTAAGGATGTTTGGTTGGGAAGTGTGCTCAAGGCAGGTTAACACTGATGCACAGCTTTATTTTTTCCGTTTTGCAGTCTGGAGGATATCTGTAGCACAGCTGCACTTGTCCCCCTAATTCAGAGCGCGTATTGTCTTTCTTCTATTAGCTGACTCCACAACTATTCTAGAAATGTTCTGACAGTGACATCACTTTGCTGTTGCGTGATCAATTCTAACCATTCTATGATTCTATGAATTAAAATCTGGGAAAACACTTGATGCAGTTTTAGTTTGTGTTCTTAGCCTCTGCTCACATACAAAATAAGAGGTATTTTATTTATGAGTCTAGATTACGGTCTCTGAGCTAGGCAAAACACTCTTATTTTGTTCTCACTGCAAATACAGACACACTTGAACATATGATAAGGAGTATTGCTAACCTGAGTAAGTTATAAACCTACACTAGATCACAGTTTCTCAAAGCATGTAGTGGCAATGAAACTCAGGTTGAACCCAGCATTGATGAAATGCAATGTAGAAATAGTCTTTTTTGATAGACGGGATTCTACCAGAAAAACTATATAATTTTGGAGACTGGAATAACCAAATGTAGTATAGAGACATACTTTCACAGACTTGTAACAGCTTCTAGTACTTATTGGCTGTTTATCAGTTTAAGAAGAGCTGACTATAATTCTCAGCCACAGGACAGAGTTTATTATGGAAGACGATTGCAGAACTATGGTATAATAATGACAGTGTTCAAAGCAGTTTGTGGGACCATGTGCAGAATTTGTACAGGCACAATCTCACTCAAGAGAACCTCATTGACATGAGAAATTAAACCTATCACAAGCTCTTTTAAAGCCAATGATGACAACAGCAGTTATTCTCTCCAATACATTAAGGCTTCATGCATATCTGTCACCCCATAAATAACTAATAGTCTATCAGATGTGTAACACATTAGCATGACTAAAAGTTGCTTTGAAATGGGCTGATCATTTAGGTACTCTTTTTGGGGGTTAGGATTTTTTTATTCTTATTATTATCTTTCTTCAGAAAGGTTTGAGTATTTTTTTGTTTTGTTTTCAGCAGATGTAAAGAGCGCCATTGGTAAGCTGTAGATAACCTTTGGGAATCTGCCAGGAACAAGATCAAAGATAGGTAGACGAAAAAGCATTTTTGTGTCTGACCGACCTTTCTTGCTTCTTGCAAGGGATCTTCTAGCTGCAGCAAGATAAATATTTGACGTTCCCAATTATAATAAAGTGAAATCATTTTAATGAATTTTTTCAATTAATATTATCTCATGAAAAACGGACTTAAAAGTTACATGACTCCTCAGTAGTATTATAGAAGCATACATTCCTCAGTTCTGATTCTTAATTTCCACTTATCTCTGTAAGTGAAGTTGAAAATTTTCCCATTGTGCATGAGGGTTGTCTTTCTTTCTGATTTTTACACACCAGAAAATTCAAAGATTACCAATTCAGATGTCAAATGTTAGTGCATCATGGTATTTCTACATTTAAAAACAAATCTGAAAAACATTGGATATTTTTACATGTACAAATGAAATAGAGCTGTACAAATCCTGACGCATCTGAAGCCAGAGCTCAGTTTGATCCATTGCTGTATTAGACTAAAGTGCAAATATCTGAGAAAAAAAAAAGCATTAACCATATATATTTGTAATTTTTTTTATATTTCCTCCATCATTTAAGATAAACCCTCAGAGGAATCAATTACTTGAACATGTTAGCAACCTAATGCTGTAGGCAAGGGTTACAGTATTACCCATGGAACTTATTTTGCTCTCAGTTAACTTGAATTTTGGCATAAGCTTCCATAGAAGCAGCAGTCATTACAATATTTGACATTCCTGCAATAAATGCAAAGGTACCTGTTGTTGCATGCACACTAAATCTTCTACAAATGTAGCGGATAGAACTTAAGAGCTGCTATATGTACTCAAATATTTACACAATGTCACTCTGTTGTTTCTGATATTGATATAAGCATATTGAAAAAAAATTATTTGAGGCACAAGAAAGAACTCCAATCCTCTAAAGAAAGAAACCCATTGTTTTCTGCATTACAGTATGAGTTCATGGAACAGATATAAACTGATACATGGCACTTCTGTCAGCATGAGAACCCTGTATCAGTACCTGTCAAATACTTGTGTGTCAACACCTAGATGGACTCATTGTCAAGAAGTGTTTGTGTATTTTTTTACATTTATGCCATGGATTTATGGAACTGTGTGTCCTATTAATTCCATATTTACTTTATTTTGAAAGCTTTTTTAGAGCTATGCAATGTATTTGGGGCTTTGGAAGGATGTTCTACATAAGGAAGAAAGGGATATAATATCTATGATGCAAGAGTTTTGGTTTTCATTCGCTTGTGTTTTCCAATGATAAATGTCTTTCCTATCATCACAGTACCATATTACCTTGCTTTAAGTATTCGTAACTGAGACCATCACTATTGTCACCTCTCAGTTTTAGTCATAGCACTTATACGGTGCCTATTCAACACTACATTATACATGTCTTAACAATTAAGACCATGGCAATTGCAATATGTAACAACTGTAACAAATTTACTGTGCAGGGGACATGAAAATAAGACAGCAGATTACCTACCTGCACATCAGTATTCAGCAAAGAAGTGGGAAGTTGTGTTATTATCTTGCATTTTATATTCTTGTGTCTTCTTAGGCCAAGGAAGTTTAGCACTATTTGTTGGAAGTCACTGCTCTTAAATTATTGTTTGTTCTTAATTATGTTTTTCTTTTCTGCTTATCCTGTGATCTCCAAACATAGAAGATATTTCTTCTTTTTTATCTCTGAAAATATATGATGACTCATTGAGAGACTAATGCTTCTCCTATGATGTCTATGGTCTATTTTCTGAATCATGTGCTTAATGTAAGATAGGCCTTAGGAGAAATTAAATATGTGAACAGATTACTGCTGCCTTAGGTAAGGATTATGGACACAAATTTGATCTTGTTATAATCCAAGAGAGTTTGGGCCTGAATTCAGAGTTAACATAGTATTATAGAGAAAACACAAATAGGAATTAGTAATCTCTGTGTATCGAATCATAGAACATCTCAAGTTGGAAGAGACCCATAAGGATCATCAAGTCCAACTCCCTGCTTCTCACAGGACGACCTTAAAACTAAATCATATAACTAAGAGTGTTGTCCAGCCACTCCTTGACCTCTGACAGGCTTGGTTCCGTGGCCACTTCCCTGGGGAGCCTCTTCCAGTGACTAACCACCCTCTCAGTGAAGAACCTTTTCCTAATGTCCAATCTGAACTTCCCCTGATGCAGCTTCATTTTATTTCCTCATGTCCTGTCCCTGGTTACCAGAGAGAGATCAGCACCTGCACCTCTGCTACTCCCCTTGAGGAAGTTGTAGACTGCAATGAGATCCCCCCTCAGCTTTCTCTTCTCTAAGCTGAACAAGCCAAGTGACCTCAGCTGCTCCTTGAAAGTCTTGCCTTCAAGATGTTTCATATCTTAGTTGCCCTCCTCTGGACACACTCTAACAGCTTAATGTCCTTCTTACATTGAGGCACTCAAAACTGCACACAGTATTCAAGATGGGGTCACATCAGTGACACATCAATGTAGAGCAGGACAGTCACCTCCCCTGACTGGCTAGCTATGCTCTGCTTGATGCACCCCAGGACACAGTTGTCCCTTTTGGCTGCCAGAGTACACTGTTGACTCATGTTCAACTTGCCATCAACACAGACCCCCAGATCTCTTCCCATGAGGCTGCACTCCAGCTCCTCACCCTTCAATTTGTACATATAACCAAGATTACCACACGCCAGGAGAGAATAGGGCACTTGCTCTCGTTAAATTTCATATGGTTGGTGATTTCCCAGCTCTCTAGTCTATCCAGATCTCACTGCAAGGCCTCTCTGCTCTCAAGAGAGTTCACAGCTCCTGCTAGTCTAGTGTCTTTGGTAAACTTATTTAAGGCACACTCGATTCCTGTGTCCAGATCACTTATAATAACATTAAAGAGCACTGGCCCTAAAATTGAGCCCTGGGGAACCCCACTGGTGACTGCATGTAACTGATATATCTCCATTTGGTACAATTCTTTGAACTTGACCCATCAGCCAGTTGTTCACCCAGCATGTTATGGACTTGTCTAGCTGTATGCTGGACATTTAGTCCAGAAGACTACTATGAGAGACAATATTAAAAGCTTTGTTAAAACAACAACAAAATAAACCCCCTCACATCTACTGGCTTCCCCTGGTCAACTAGATGAATGACCTTCCTAAGTTAGTTAAATGGATAGTTATAGAGAGGTTGTGGAGAAAGGACTGCCATGTAATGAAGTATTATACCAAGCATAAAATATCTGTCTTGTAGATGATGGCCTATCTTTTGAATTAATAAATATTTGTTTAGCTAATTCATCATTAACAGTCAATATTCACGTGGCTATGTTCCTAGTTTTTTATGGTCTGACATAAATTTCAGGTTACTGATCTGAGGAAAATAGATTCTATGTTATTGGCTAAATATTTTTATTAGTGGCTTTAATAAATTATTATTAATGATATAATTTTCAAATAGAGATTATTAAAGATATACATTTACATGTGACTGTAATACCTCTTAGATATTAAGATAGTTGTATTGAAAAGATGGGCATACTAAAATAATTTAAAAAATAAAGTGGAAAGAATTAACTTTCTTGTCACATTTTGTAAATGTAAAAATTCCATTCTACCAATGATGTGAAGTAAGCTTTAAGCAATACTTCGGATAAGTATATTTTGGATATAATTTTACATGGAAAGCATGCAGTTTAAAAATGTAACTAATTAGACAAAAGATTATAGTATTTTTTCACTGCTACAAGTACTAAGACTGAGCATGCTACATACTTTATATTCATTAAGTTTTGATACATTTTTAAGAATTCTCTAAGTTCAGATTTTGTAGAAATATATATAGTTTAAAAATAATTAGCAACAAAGTAATATCTGAAAGGACCTATGTAACATCTTTTGAAAATTATACTGTGAATATGATTTGGTCTGAAGTATCAAGAAATTAATCACATGAGAGAACTATGTGGAAATTACTATTCAGTCATCTAGGATATTTAAAATGTCTTAAGCTAGGAGAACAAGGGTTATGGGAATTTTTATAATAGGGTACTTTCCACCAACTTCGTTTGCTTTTGCATACTTCCTGTGTTGCCCTATATTGTTACAGATTGTTTGGATAGTTTTTTGTTGTTTTTTTTTTTAATCTGTTAGCATTAATGAAAGGCCATGCTTTCTTGCTCATTATGTCCCTCAGTAGTTACAGCATTGTGTGGAGTTTGGAAATTATTCATTATAAAGTATTACATAATTGTATGTGCAGTACGCAAGAGTTCAATAATCTTAGGAGCAAACTTATTGTTTGATGAAAGATCTTGTCTATCAAAAAGTTAATGTTAAAGATCTGGAATTAGAACTGAATACTCAATGTCTTGTTTAAAAGTGTTAGTTTAAAATGGGAATATATATTGAGCTTTCTGACATATGCACCATTTGTTATTTAATAGGTATTGCAAGATAATGAGAAACAGATATGCTTAATTTATACTTTAATTATTCTAGTTTGCAAGTGTAGCAGCTTCTGAATACAAGCAGATTTTCAGTTAAATTTAAAATCAAGCTGAAGTATTTTGTTCTTTGTTTTAAATTAAATAAGCACATTTTCCCTTTTTTGCATTTAGATTGTTGAATGTCCTTGCTGAAAGAGGACACTATATGTATTATCAATATGGAAGGAAGTTCCAAAGTTGATGGTGCTTTAATATGCAGCTTGAAGGTTGACCTCATTTCTGACATAGGTTTATACCATCACTAGCTTTCTAAGGAGGAGTCCATTTTTATTCAGATAAAACCAAATTAGATTTTTCTTAGGTGATCTTTTTCACCCTCTATATAACTGTATTGTATACACTAAGGCACTTTCTAAGAATGTGTTCAATTACAGTCGTTGTATCAATAACTTGTGATACAAGGATTGTGAGTAGATAACCTAAAATGTTAAGACTAGTCCTTATTCAAATCTGTAACACAAATTCCAAGGTAAATAAAATATTTCTGGATAAAAGCCATCCAACATGAAAATGGAAATAGCTGCTATCCTTAAGAGACTGGATGTCATCTGTATCTTAGGCCAATGAAAATCCACATAATCATGGATGGTATAGACGAGTACTGTAAGAAACCAATCTGAGCTAAAAAAAAAATGAACTGAACAGAGAATAGGAGAGAGGAGACTAAAATATTTCCTGTCTTACATATTTTAAATAAAGTACTCCTTGGGTAGTGGAAGAAAGTCCATTTTTTCCAATTTAAAATAAGTTAGACATATAATTTTCTTGCATCCAAACAAGTAAGGTCTAAATAAGTGGCTTTCATTTTCACAGGATCACTGAGATTTGGAGTTCAATAAAACTATGCTATGATAACTTAACTAGCCAAAATACTGTAAAAAATTTCAGAAGTACTTACAAGAACACCAAATTATTACGTGTAACACTGTGTGCTGTCAAGATGAAAGATAACTGAAATAAGAATCTTGAAATTAAGGTTAAAGCAGAAGGTAAAGTGGGTAGCAGTAAAGTGGTAACACTTATCTGGGTGAAAGGCATGCATCTTTACCAGCTGGGTCCTACTATACTAAGACGATATGCAAAATCTCTTATTTCAAGATGTAGAATATCCTCATCTGCTCAGTTTCACAATTGACATGTTCAGTTTAAAGGTTAATATAGGTCTGTACAGTGAAACAGCAGACTGCAAAGGTGAAAGAGGATTCTAATGCAAGAAATAACTATTGGTTAAGCATTGCATGTTTTAACACAAAGAGTACTCAGCTAGATAACATAGTGCTTTATCTCTCTGTTTATCTGCTTCCACTGCAAAAATTGAGAAGTGATTGTGTTCATCATACATGCAAATAGCAAATTCATAATCAGTATCTGTGTATGTATAACCTTCTGATCCACTTATCAGGACTTAGAATAATCAGAGGAGCTTCAGGCAGTCTGTCATCTGTCATCTGTCCTCAAAGAACAAGGACACAAAGCAGAGAATTTGGCTTCTCCAAGAACAGTATAGGCTTCTTCCTGCAGTAGCTATTTGGTGAGCTATAAAGCAATGTCAATCTACTGGTATCTGGCAAAAAATCCAAACCAAACTAAAATACGCTAAACCCCACAACACATATATAAAGTACTAAATGCTTTGCTTCCACAAATATTTTAACATATCTAGAGTCTAACAACAACAAAAGTTACTACTGTATTTGATTTTCATGTCTTCTCTCCTCACATCTGTTTCAATAGTGAATGAGAGAGCAGAGGAGAGTGCATCAGCTCGTAAGAAAGATTTCTTCTTATAAGTATTTTATTTAATAATATTTTTTGTTAAGGGGAACACCAATTCCTTTGCTGCCAGTGCATATAACAAAGGTATTTTAATGCCATTGAAAATTCACTGAAAATGCATGAAAACGGCAACATGTTACAGCCTGCAGGACTGGCAGAGTTGTTACAAAGTTGTTATGTTTCAGGGTTTTTTTGTTGTTTGGTTTTTGGTTTTTTTTTTTTTTTGTTTGTTTGGGGGTTTGTTTGTTTGTTTGTTTGTTTGTTTGTTTTTAATCAAGGAGTTATCTATGTGTTTGAGTCCTTTTTTTTCAGATATTTCAGGGCTGGTAAAGGAATCACACCTCCTTACTAGGAGCTCATCTAATCTAATGTGAAGCCTTATTAGGGCCTTTCTTAAAAAGGATATCACTTGCTATGAATTACCAAACATTGATATCTCCCTTTTTCTTTTTCTCCCTTACTCCCCTTTATTTTCCTTTAAGTGTATGTGAGAGCCTTTTAGTGGGTCTTTGAGTAAGTATGTGATGTTATGCAGAGTTGCGTGATGAAAAGAGAATCTTACAATTACTTAGAAAGAAGTCCAGGCAGCGATCTGGCTTAAAACATCTAGGGAGCAGCAGCAGATAAATACACGGTACAATCAAGAAAAAAATACATTAAAAAACTCTCACGGCTGAATTGTGGCAGTATAATGAAAGAATAATGCATTAGTTTTTTATTTTGCGTTGTAATGACTAAGACACAAAACACTGCCTACCTGGAAGACTAAAATGATACTATCACTGTTAACTCAAGGACTTCCTCATTAGAAGTCATGGGAATTTCATTTTTGGTGCTGTTAGAGAAGATTTTAAATTTAAAACTAACAAAATGAAAAAAAAAGTCTACCTTGTTTTCTCTGAATATGGCAGAACCAAATGCAATTAGATACATAGGCCTAGGGAAAAAGCAGAAAGAAAACAAAGCTCTTGAGTCAGCTCTCTACCACTAGAGGCAACTGCATTCAAGATAACACCTCTCATAAACTGAGAAAGCTCTATCTTCATGCAAGAATTTTTTTTTTTTATCAACCTTATTTCTATTGGAAAATTATTTCATTACTGCATTATTGATGGCTGGAAATTTTACTTTAATTTTAAGCCTTTGATTATTCTTGGATATTTTTAAATCTGTTTGTACTTTCATTTATTACATTGAACTTTGTGATGGGATCTTATATTCATCCTAAATCCTGCATGCTTATGCAAATCAAAGGACTGAAATGGCATAGAGATGCAACTATCTCACTAAACAAAATGCCACTCAGAACACAGGAGTAGATCTCCTGATCATCCTGAGCCTTAATTTAGATAAATCCTACCAGCTCCCTTCACGACAAAACCCTTTGTAGCTTTACGGAAAGATCACTTAAGACTCCATTTTCTATCTTCAGTATGGTATAGTGACAGGCAGGTTTGTTCCACACCAGGCACAGTCCTCCAAAACTACACCAGCAGGGTTTATGTCGTTATGTTCCTTTGTGTGTCCCCACATAACATTTATGGGTATGTCATATGTGATTCCAGCATTGCACTTAAAAATCATCACTACTAGGAGTTTTAAGGTAGTATCTCATTTTTCTAACAAATCATGGGCCAACCACGGAGGAGTATAATGTCCAGGCCAAAGAGATCAAGAAGAGATGTATGAAATGGCCTGCGAGTGAAAAGCTTCACCTCTGCTTGAGGGAACACCTTATCGCTCTCTACAACTACCTGAAAGGAGGTTGTAGTGAGATGGGCATTGGTGTCTTCTCCCAAGTAACTACTAATAGGACAAGAGGAAATGGCCTCAAGTTGCATCAGGGGAGGTTATATTGGATATTAGGAAAAAATTTCTTTACTGAAAGAGCGGTCAAGCATTGGAACAGGCTGCCCAAGGAAATGCTGGAGTCACCACCCCTGGACAACTGCACATTAAAAACCGTGTAGACATGGCACCTCAGGACATGGTTTAGTAGACATGGTGTGTTGGGTTGATGGTTGGACTTGATGATTTTAGAGGCCTTTTACAACCTTAATGATTCGATTCTATTTGATTCTATTCTATTCTATTCTATTCTATTCTGTTCTGGCCTGTTCTATTCTATTCTACCTTGGTCACCCTGGCTAAATACATAGAAGTGAAAGAGCAGCAGCAGCATTAGCTCAAAAATCACCACACCTTTGATGGCAATAGACATCCTGTTACTGTTCAAGCAGTCTTTGTCAGGACAAGCTGCATTTGACCTTGGGAGAACCCTAGCAGTTCACAGCTTCCAGACCCTTGTGTCCAGGCCTCTCTCTTTTCTGGGACTAAATTAGCAGTGACGATTTCAACTTCACTGCCCTACCTGTTCCTACCCCACCTTCTGGAACAAGGATGCAAGGAGGATCCCTTCCACCCAGCCCCCTGAGAGCTGCCTCTCTGTCCAAGTGGTCAGCTCTGTGGAGTGATAGAATTCAGGATGAGAAACAGGAAGGAAAGAAATTCAGTAATAAACTTGGACTCAAAGAACTTGGAAAATTACCTCAACATCTTTTAAACAAACATATGAAACACTATCACTTGATGATATCTTAGACAGTAGTCATATCAGGAACATTCTTCTAGGAACTAATCTATTTCCAGTGTACAACAGTAAATACAGGGGTACAAAATTCTAAATTACAGGATGATCAACTATTTTCTGAGGTAGACTATAAGTGGAAAACATTAAGAACTTTTAAAAATCCTTGCTTTATCCCTAGATACTCTTTCCATTCCTTTACTATCTATCAGCAGGAAATCCCTTTCTACAACTTTAGCTGTTCAGCCAACGTGAAGTTTGTGGTCCTGAGTTTCAGATAATCACAGGTTAATGTTGATCAAAAGAACTTATGGACATGAAGGTGATAAGAGTTTATAATGCAGTACTAAGCATGCTGCGCAAACAAATGTAAATAAAAACATATAAAGAACCATTTCCGTATATTTTTCCCTGTTTTCAAAGTGATGTGATGTCCAAAATTCCACTAAAAATAACTTTATTGTTTCACAAAAACAATCTGCTGTAACTCTGCACTGAGTCACGATGCAGTTTATGCAAGAATTTCATCTGCAAGGATAAATCTAGTCTAGAAAAAAACATAAATATTATAGTCACTGAGCAATTATGGAGCAATTATGATGTAATAAACTACAAAGTGTGTACACATGTAAGTACAATAAAGAATTTTTTCATGTTTCTGAATGTTTTTTAAAGTTATTGAATATGCCAAAAATGAATAATTCGCTTCAAGAAGGTATTTACTGTCATAAATTGCTCATACATCATCTACTTATTTCTCACAATTTTTCATCATGTGAATGAGATTTAAACATGAATTAGTATCTATATGAACAGTTTGTGCAATCTACATTCTGCTTTAAGAAACAGGGGGTAATATTAAGACCAAAAATTTTCATCACACAGGATCGCACTCATAATTTTACTCCACAAGGACAGAAGATCAAGAATTATAACATGTAAATCATCATTCACTAAATTAATGAACTGTAGAAGTATAGATCTTTAAATGATATGTGATAAGCACTAACCAGCAATAAACTTTCATTTATAGACAACTGTTTGAATGTATTTACACAATGAGGCAACATGACAGCTTGATGCCAAATTTACAAGAAGGATGGATGAAGTGTGAAATATGTAACATATATAATATAATAGTACTTCAATTTGTGCAATCAGATTTTAAAATCTATATATAACTTTCTGTAACACCGCTTATTAAGTGGAAGAACTCATTCATTTACCTTGAACAATATTTCCTCTTTTTGCAATAGCACAATACTGGGAGCCACTATGCTTCTGCCATCATCCATTCCCTAACCAGCTTTCTCATCTTTTATTTGTGCAAACCATTGTTTCTTCCTCAGTATAAAACCTTGCACTTATTTTTGTTAAATTCCACTCTACTTTTTCCTGTAATTTTTTCCAGTTTTTTAGTGTTTTTTTTTATTCCAATCCTCTACAAGTCTTACAGATCTTAATATTTTAATACCATTCACACCTGTACCCAATAGAGGATATCCATGCTCTCTATCCCATCATCCAGATTATCAATGAAATGACTGAATAACACTCGATCCACAGCCATCTGCAAAATTTAACTGAAACATCCTTCTCCTTTGATAGCTTCTCTCCAGTCCTGCATTATGACAACCTTCTCTTGAACTACAGTGAAGAACAGTTCTTAAATAATTGTATCGCTGAGCTGACACTCTACCTAAGATTTATACATGACATCTTTATTATCTGTATTGGAAATCTGGACTCCCTTCTTGATTTTTTACCACAAATTCAATAATCACCACTCTCCATCAAACTGGCACTGCAGCACTTGAACACCAGTTTACTACAGCAACATCAGCACTGGTAACTTGCAAGTGTGATGAATAAAAAACTAACGGCCAACACATCTTCAGACATCAAAAGTAGGTCCCTAAAAGCCTTTATATGCAGTTGAGGCCTGTGCCTTTTACTAGAAGAGTGCTCATGATGCTTATCTTAGTAATAAAGAAGATTTTATCCATCAGGAATACTTGTGTAGAAAAAAAGTTTTTGAAAGAGATGTGAAACACTCTGTAAAGAAATGTTTAAGTACAAGATGACATTTCCACCCATCACTGAACGTAAACCTTCTATTGTCACATTCCATCTTATCCCAGAACCTATATAGTGTCATTAAATAATTACAACTTGTCATATAATAAACTTCTTGCTCTTCAAACAGCCCTGCAGCATCACTAAATTCATTTTGAAGGGAAACTCCTTGTGCTCTCAAGCACACTAAATGAATATAGGTTTTGCCTGAGTAAAGAATAGAAAATGTAACAACCATATGTGTATTGTACTACGATAAATATTCTTAAATGCAAAACAATTCATACCCAACAAATATTACAGCTACATACTTCATCTAGTACATCATACTGTCATGGTAACTGTGGAGGCGAAATTAAGCAACTTTTCCATACAAGAGTAATTGTTCACACAGAAGACTTGCATAGGACCACACACTTCTAATGGAGGAACATACCCTACATAATCCACATTTCATCATGTCTTTAGTCTTGAACCCAAAGGGAAACCTGCAAAACTTCTGAAAGAGAAGATCCTGTAAATTAAAATTCGTAATTCATTTCTGTGTTTTTTTCATATATAGAAAAATAAGAATTTAGATGTTTGCTACATTCTAGTCTTCCTATCCTCTCCTACTCTTTCCATTTTTCATTCTGTATAGTTATCTAGTTTCCCTTACATCATTTATTGATAATTTCTTGCTTCTCTCCTCTCTCTTGTTCTGCTCCCTATGCACCAATTATCTTTATTCCATCCAGAGACTTACTCTGAAATATGAGTTAAATATCAGCAATGACTGAAATATGAGCAATTTTCCTCACTTTGTGTTGAGTTTTGAAATCTATTTCTTCTGCTTTAGACCTAAGGAATGTACATTTACCTAAAAGGTTGTCTAATTATTCTTAGGATATTAATTAATATAAAAAGAAATATAAACTCTTCTTTTAAACCTTGTCTGTCTATCCTTAGATGCTCATACCTTCAATAAAACACCATCTCTCTTCAGCAAGTTGGCATCTGATTTGTGTTCGTTTTATCAAGAACATGTTTCCCCTTTCTGGCTTATTGTTGAGACTGTTCTGAGACAGTTTCAATGCCTCAGTATTAGCCAATATAGAAGAAAAGACGTTACGTGACAAGATTTGCTCATGGCATATCCTCACTATCTGTCACCCATGACCTTGCTATCTTCCAGATGCTCACAGCTTGCTTGTTTATTCATTCCCAAATTAACTGGGAATTGGAAGTCACATAACACATATAATATATCCTCAGAAAAGACAGAGGGCAAAATGTTGCCATGAAAGCCTAGCTAGGAATAAAACTGCAGTACTTCATTAGTAGTTATGTTAAAAGGACAAGAGAAACCAAAAAATGTAATCAATAAAATATGGTCAGAATATTATGAAAAATATTTTTAGTAGTAAGGAGGTATTCTTTAGGCCATTCAATGTGGGAAGCTTTTTTCTACAAAACATTTGTTATAACAACACATTGCTGGGTATTTGCTTCATTCCATTTCATTAAGTTCTTTCTCAGGTTCTGGAACAAAAATTTTGCACCTCGTTTTGACATGAGGAAACTATTTTTTTCCCAGAACTTCACGGATTTACTGTTTCTTAACAAAAATTCCTCACTCAAAAAACTTCTCACTCAAAAACTAGATCTGATTCTTATTCCACTTGTACACTGAACAAATTTTATACTTCTAGCTATGGAGACAGAATGAGACGTAACAGAAAAAAAATCTATCAACTAAATTCTGAAAAATATGAAGTTTCCTTTAAAATCTCATCTTTCTCTTTCTTGTCCCAAATGTCAATGATATTTTGTGGGGTTTGAAATGTAATTGATTTATTTTTTAATTACTATAACTAAAAAAAACTTAAATCATTCCAGATCATTGGAAAATTATGCTTATAATCTTATTTTTGCTAAATACATTTGTGATTATATTGTGTTTCGATAAGCAATAACATTATTATAAGACCATTGTCATATAACGCATATATTACTCAAACCAGTGGAAAAACAGATCCAGAAAAACTCCTTTAAGATTTTTTTTAGTCTAAGATATTTGATACAGACTAAGTGAATAGGGGTTGAGAGCATTCAGGATGCACTTATTTCAGAGGAAATCTCATTTGAGCTAAGAGCTGCAGAAGAAGTGTGCGACACAGATGAAATAAGTCTGGAGATCCAGACTAATTGAGTAGAGATGACGATGAGGATCAATGACTTTGCAAATATCTGTTTTTCGCTCTGCAGAAGAGAGAGATATCAGGCATTTCTCAGATTCTATCAGCTGGAGAGCTTTAACTATTTCTGGAACTAAGGCATATGTATATTTCTTTCCCTCATATCATTCCTTGCCTTAGCTAAATTGTTTTATTCTTGAAATAATGTATTTCATTCTCTTTTCCTTGTTCTCAAAGGAGGATGTTAGCAGCCAGTGCAAGGAAGGTTGCCTCAGATATGAGTTATAACCTACATTTCACCAACTACACTTGAAAGTCCCTTTCCTGAAGCTTTAAATTAAGCTCTGCATCTTCTGAGTCTCATGTACTGCACTTAATCCTATCCATGTCTCAGATATTCACTCGCTGCAAGTACTCTGCATGTGGATGTTAGCAGTATTGTAAGGAGTTCTCTAGATTTTGCAGGTCAGATTCAATTTGTTTCACGCAAATAGACTCCAGCTTTCTTTGCAGCCAACTTTTATAAATCAGTCTTTTGGATTCCCTGTCCTGGGAATCTGTCTGACAAAAGCTTGCATTTTATATAAATTTGCTGCTGATGCAACAAAAATGTTACTGCATCTTTGGACTGAGTTTTTAACCTTTGTTACCTTGTATTCTTTTCAAGTACAACATGAGAATCTCAGTGCAAAATCTATGCACATAAATTCTTATGTTTTCATAAATTAAGCTTTTGAGATATGCTGCCCCTCATTTGAACAGTGTGTGTGTTCTAGTTGAACAGACTATCAGAAAGATAGCTTAAGAAGAGATTCTGCATCTTGACCTTCACCTCTGCTACCATTCCAAACAATTCCACTTTCTTTCTGTTATTATGTCAAGCTTTTCTTGACAAGTGAGTGGAGAAATGGAGAGATTACTCCTGACAGACTCAATTCGTCTCAGGCCCATAGCCTACAGTCACAGTGAAGAGATTAATGCACTACAGTAAGTCACCTCCTGGGCATCCAAATCCAGCTGTGGGGCATCTTCTTTTTTTTTTTTTTTAAAGAAAAAAACAAAGAGAAAATGAAATTATACAGTCAATGCCTTTTCTCCCTCATTCTTCTGAAATTGAATCCATGCTTTTATTTCGAGGTAGTATGAGTTGCAAAATAGTGAGCTTGATAGAAGTAGTGTCTTCACAGTCAATCATTGTGAAATATAAACTACTCAGACATGAAGTGAAGGTATTTTAGTCAACATTTTAATAGGGCATCTCTATTCTGGATAACACTGTGGGCACTTTCTAAGAGTAATTTGCACAGACTTTTGTGTTGTTTGTGCTGTAGAAGTCTATGGTATGTTAAATTTATAATACATTAGACATATGCCAAACCTTTAGGTTGTTTGCTCTTGGACTTATAAAATAGTATATATAATTTTGCATGATAACAAAATGTTGTTCGTGAGTCAAAAAAGCTGCAGGTTGGAAAAATCTTCTTGTTAATATATTCAACAGCATATTGAAAATGAATAGTGTCAAAGAATTTGTTTCCAAAACGCAAGCACAGGCTCAGCTCCTTAGGCTATAAACTTTATTCATTTGAGTTTCCACTGAATTTTTCCCTACAAGCTTCTGGTTTCTTGTTATATATAGAATATATATTTCAGAAGCCATTTTACATGCTGCCTCATGTAATCTAAGAAAGGCAATCTTCTAACTTGAAAAACCTGTGAAATACTCAGACAGATATTTCCTGGTAAGTGACTCAATAACATAGCATAAGTTTTTAATTAGAAAGCAGAGGTGCCAGTCAAGAAGTTTCATAGATAAGTTACATGTATGCAGCAAATAGATTCTGTTTCTCTGAAACTCATAAGATATTAAGTCGCTGTAGTGGATGTATTCTATTAACTTGTCCCAATACATGCATTAAAATCTAGTTTCACTAACTTTTCCTACCAATGTATACAAGTAATCATTTTGACAAAGTGAAAGCGTCCATTAGAAGACAAGGGCCTTTGCCCCTAGGCTTAGGAACTTCTTCAAAGGCAGTAAGGCATCCCTTGAAAGAGTCAAAACTACATAAAATAACTTATGCCATATACTTGAGGGTGAATTTAAATTCAAATAAAGCACCCTTTGGGGATAGAATGGCTTCAAGGGTAACATGAAAGAGTTGTACAGTGGCAGAGGAGACTGAAGAGTAAATTATAAAGCAGCAAAGACCTACTGACAGAAAAGTAAAGGACAATTCCTTCAAGCTATGTGAAAGAAGAAAGAGACAGCTGCATACAAAAGGTTAATAATGTGGTTCAAAGTGGTTTTAGTATCTTCACTCCATCTTCATTATTGATTTCAGAGGAATCATGTCATCCTCACCCTTTCCCATAAACCTCTAACATGTATGTTCAGTTCTGCAAGGAGAAGTAATAGCAGAGGGAAAAGCAAGGAAAAAGGGTAGCCTGTACTGATGACAGCACATTTAGCAACATGCTGAGTGAGTGTATGAGTGTGATGAGAAGTAAAAATCTCCCAAGGGGAGCATGCAAACGCATTATGCTATGTGCTCTAGGAGCTTAGAGGAGTCTGAGGCACATCAGGGGAGCATCGATCCGCAGGGCTGTAACACGGTCAGTACAGCCCCTTCTCCTCCAACTCCTCAGTCCAACCCAGGTGCTGCAGAGAAGTCCTTTCCATTAGGCACAACACTGAAAGTTACAACACAGAATAAGTTCTGGAATCTTGTTCTCTCATGATTATCTTCAAGAAGTAGCCTGTAGAGGAATATAATGTTTCCAGCTACTATTGTTGCAGATTTCAGTTAGTGAAATCAGGATTTTGTATAGGATGGGTGTTGACAACACTGTGCTGCCACCATGCATGCCCTATGCAGAAGCGGCTCACCCTTTCTGAAGAAGATAACAATAGTGGATGAAAAAGGCAAGGAAGGTGTTTGTTTTTTTTTTTCATGAAACCTAGCAACAAAAGTGTCAATAGCAGGGCTTTCAGAAATTTGAGATCTTGAGGCTAAACAACAGCTACCAGCACTGAGCTGGTGGACTTCTGTGATGGAGTTACAGCATCAGTGGACAAGGGATGAGCAACTGATGTCAGCTACCTGGACTTGTGCAAAGTATTTGACACTTTCCTGCACAACATCCTTGTCCCTAAAATGGACGGACATGAATTTGATGGATGGATCACTTGGTGGATAAGGAATTGCATGGATGGTCGCTGTCAAAGAGTCAACAGCTCGATGTCCAAGTGACAAGTGGCGTTCCTCAGGGATCCATATTGGGACCAGCCCTGTTTAACATCCTTGTCGGCCACATGAAAAGTGGGATGTTGTGCGAGTTCACTGACAACACTAAGCTCTGTGGTCCTGCACATGGGTCAGGGCACAATTACAAGCTGGGTGGAGAAAGGATTGAGAGCAGCCCTGAGGAGAAGGACTTGGGTGTGATGGTGGATGAGAAGCTCAACATGAGCCAGTAACATATGCTTGCAGCCCAGAAATCCTGGGCTGCATCAAAAGAAGCATGGCCAGAAGGTCGAGGGAGGTGGTTCGGCCCCTCTACTCTGCTCTTGTGAGACCTCACCTGGAGTACTGCGTCCAGTTCTGGAGCCCCCAACATAAGAGGGATGTGAATCTGTTGCAGGGAGTCTGTAGGAGGGCCACAAAGATGATCAGGAGCACCTTTCCTATGAGGACAGGCTGAGAGAGATGGGGCTGTTGCGCCTGGAGAATAGAAGACTCCAGGGAGACCTTATAGCAGCCTTCCAGTACCTCAAGGGGCCTTATAAGAAATACGGGGAGAAACTCTTTAGCAAGGCCTGTTGTGATAGAACAAGGGGTAATGGTTTTTAAATAGAGGGAGGTAGATTCAGACTAGGTAGCAAGAAAAATTTTTTTACACTGAGGGTGCTGGAACACTGGAAGAGGTTGCCCCGAGAAGTGCTGGATGCCTCATCCTTGGAAACATTCAAGGCCAGGTTGGACGGGGCTCTGAGCAACCTGATCTAGGTGAAGATGTCCCTGCTGCTTGCAGGGGGTTTGGACTACATGGCTTTTAAAAGTCCATTCCAATCCAAACTATTCTATGATTCTATTCTAGACATATACCTATACATAGATATGTAGCAGGTATAACAACCACATACAAACATTTTATATTTCTGTCTACTAATGGTGAACAAGACCTGCTGCCTCTCTACCATGTTTTACTCAAGGCTAAGTAGTCCTTGCCGCCCTGAGCAACACCACAACCGTATGGTTTTCCTGGGCAGTACTGAAGAAAAATTTCTAATCAAAGGTGCTGAAGTGATTAAGAACAGAAGAAAAAGACAGCTGCTTGTCTTAAGAGACCAGAGAGTGTCCAGACTAAAGAACCCTGACAGAATTGGAGAAACTCAGTTACTGTATCCTATGTTTTTTATTATTAGAGCATATGCTGTGTCTATATTTACACCAACTCTTTTGTTTCTGTTTGTTGACAGGAAGCCCCGGTTTCTGCTCTAGAGACAACCAGAAGATAAGTAGCATGTCCCTTGAGAAGGGAATCTTCTCAGCTGCGTCTTCTGAAATTGAAGAGTTAGAAATTTATTTTGTTACTTGTGGTCTATCTTCATTATTAGACTGTAGGGTGTTGTTTTGCCTTTGATAGGTGTGCTTATGCAGTACACATAAACAGTAATTATGACAAATGTCAACTGTGTAGACTTGAGAGGTTTTAGATAGACTTCATTGTACAGATCTGCCTCAGGTATTTCTAGAAACGTTTCAAGAAGGGCTAGATGCTGTGAGGTTTTATTTATTACAAAATAATTTTGTAATAGAGTTACTATCTATTTATTACAGAATTGAAATTAATCTAACCACTTTATCGTACAAAGTGAAAAGCCTAGTTGACATTTAACTTAATTTAACAGTTTCTGAACTGTATTATTTATTCCCTATTGCAGCTGCATTTCACAACCAACCCCTCCCTAAACTAACAAAATAATAATTTGTTCTTTTTAAGCTACAAGTGTCACTTTGGGCTCAGTCTTAGACTTCTTGGAAATATTAAGCACTATTCAGCTGTTTTTCTAGCTGAGCAATCAGGTGGAGTAAACAGGCCTACTTGAATTTCACCCATGGTGCATGGCAAAATAATCAGCTGGCACCAAACAGGAGATTTCAGAACATCTGATGGCCTTGACTGCCAGAAAGAGAATTTCAGGAGAATGAAATAGAGCAGAGGCATCTGGCTCACAACTTTCCCCCCTTTCTCATTCTATTTTGAGATCTGTTTAGATTCTCAGGTCTTACAGCATGATTACTTTATTGCAAGTCCTGTAATTTGCAATGGAAATAAAAAAAAAATAGTTTTTGTAAGTCAACCCTAACAGCTAAGAGGTGTGACAAATTACTCGGTCTCTATTAACTGTGCATATTAGGGATGTGTTCAGCACACTTGAAACTTGCATGAAAGGTGTTCTCTTCAACAAAAGCATTTTGCTTCTTAAACTGATGCACATGAAAGGTTGATAAGTTGGCATAAGGAATCAAGTGTAGCATGTTACGGTAATTACCTTTGTTAATATAAGAAGGACAAATAAGAATCTGGTGAAAAATTTTGCTGAGTTTATAGATTTCATAGAGTTTAAGACAAGAATAAACTGACTCAATTAACTAGTTATGATTTTCAGAGGATATAATTTCATCTGTTCAACTTCTGTTACAGTTAATCAAGTTTAAAACAAAATCAGTCATTGAATAACTATTGCTTCAGGAAGACAGTGGAGAAGATTATGACACTTAAAAAAGCCTAACAATGAAAAGCCTATGAATGGGTTAGATGAGATACATACAGAAAATCCTAGTAGATAAAACACTTCTATAAAGAAATACACAGGGCAAATCCGTAAACTTGATTTACTGCATCTAACAACCCATTGACAGCCATCGGTATTTTGGGGAAAAAGAAGCAAGCAACTCATTCCCAGATGGCCAGGTCTACATCATAAATACAGTCCTTCTGGATAATCCTAGGGCTGAATGAAGCCCTGAAGCTAACTCCATAGAACTTTAAGTATAGGAACATATTTAAATAAATACAGTCACTATAGCTACCTGTAATTTACCCAGTCCTTCACATTCTTATTTGTTACTTATTTTTAAACACTTTTTAGGCTAATGTCTATTTAATATTTGTTCAAACTTCTTACTCCTTACATTAACTTTGTGGTAATCACCAGGGCTAATGTGTTTATCAGTATTGGTTTTAATGTTTTAGAAAAAAACGCCATCTCTCCAGGACATTTACAAAAACATATTCTTTACATAAAAAAAAATAATCATATTTCTCTAAATTATATAGCTGTTGTTATTATTTGAACTAACTTATCCCAAATATTTTTCTGATGAAAATACAGAACAATCTTGATTCTGATAAACAGTTTTCAATAGAAATAAGGTTAACTCTTTGAGTTACCTTGAAGTCACCACTAATAAAACAGTTCATCTTATTGCAAAAAGCCATGACACTTCATAGACTCATGGAATAATTTAGGTTGTAAGAGATCTCTGGAGGGCATCTGGTTGAACTCCTTGGAGCTTTTGTAGAGCTGTCTCCCACCTATGTCACAACATGCATAGAAGTGTTGCTCAAGGATGGCTTGAGCATTCCTTGTGAAATGCTTTGAGAGGAAAGATTCTACCCAAAGTACAATTGCTACTGAATGCCTCTTTAAAGCAGACAAGCGTGCAATTGCTTGGAATTGGTTTATTGTTGGTTTGTTTTAGTTTTACTTTGCTTTCTTTGGAGAAGGAATCTATTTTTAATTTTGTAATTTAAACATTAAACTTTCTTCTAATGATATGTGCTATTTATATTACACTGCCTGTAAAATATTAATTATCATTATTTCCTCACCTAATGTTACAGAGTGCTTTTTACTTGCAAGATATGTGGTAGACATCCACTGGTCTTGTAAGAACTCAATTCACATTGTTTGAAATATCTTTCTTGGGGGGTAATGTTATTAATCACAACACCATCTGATCTATTACACACCAAAAGGCATAGTCATGGTAGTTTCATCTTGTACCTGGTGAATTTTGTATTACCTCAGAAAGTAAGTGTTAAGGAAAAGAATATATGGATAATTTTCTTTCTGAGGGCAGAAATAAAGAAGTGTAGGTAGATATAAAAAAAAAAATGCCAATAAACTGGCTGAATGAAGTCAGATTTCTGTTGAGGGAAAGTTGCCAAGCTGCAATATGAGCTGATCTGGCATACTTCAGATAAGCATAGCATTTGAGAACCATTTATATTAAACCAATCTCTCCTTACAGCTCTGGCTTCTGTGTCATTCCTTTTTAAGAAACACATAATTCTCAAGTTGCACAAATCAGATCTCAAATGAAAATTCATTAATCCTGAATATATATGGGGAATTAAAATTAATTATAATTCCCCATTTAGAAACTAAATGATAGGTGACATAATTGACAGTGAGTAAAGATGAAAAACCTTGTTTCATGTGTACATAAATTATTGCACCACACTTGTTCTAGAGCTTATTCTGTCTTTTGCTGTTGACATTGTTTATAGTCCACTCAAGTTTCCAGACAGAATTCACATAAATAGTGCCCCCCTAAATCCTCCTTTCCTGCATTTTCTTCCTGTTTATAATTTCAAAGTGGATTAATTACTGCACTAAAGGGCCAAGATAGACAGCACATCATTAATACATATTGTAATATTTTAACATCTGGTAAAGTGATGTACTGAAGAAAATTTATGTAAAGCATCAGATATACAATATGGAACAGCACTATATGAATGTGCTAATACCCAGTTGCATTGTTATCTTCTCATAACTTGATTATAGGATGAGGTCTTGCATATTTCATAGCTCTCATTGATTGCTGACTACTTTAAGTCCCATGTGTTTTGATTGAGAGTCAAATCTTTTTACGTACTCAAAACTGTAACCTTAAAAATCTGTATGTTCCCTTTAGATGAGGCATCTATAAGCACAAACTCAAGTATACACTGAAAATGAGGACAGATTTCACCTAAAGAATCGGTAAATTCATTAAACAACTGTGATGTTTTTCTGTTCTATAGGGCCATTAAATCTGTATAGAAGTCTGCTGTATCACTTTACTACTGAGAAAATGACTATCAAAATGTCTTCACTTTCTGCAAAATTAAATAGTATTCTGATCTGCACTTACAGGTAGTATGACATTAAGCCATTTACTTGATGATTGGTCTCTCTCTGAAGTCAAAGATGTCAGAATCCCATTCTAATATAACTTGTTTCCAAATTTTGAAGTTTCAGAGCACTATCCAAATATAGTCAGTTTGGTCATGTCTGATTGAGTTCACAGATAACCTAAACCAATAGTTCCAAAGTATTTTTATCTTAAGGAGGCATTAAGTCTGAAAACAACCAAGGTAAATCCAAGAGAATCCTGAGAAGGTCCTCAGTTTTACCATTTCACTGTAGTTTTGCCAACCAAATACTGGTATGTCTCTACAGGATCCAAGTGAGTGAAAACTACGGTCTCCTCTTTTAACTGACAACATTGTAGAAAGAACACCAGTGCCAAATGCTGCTCTTTATATCTCACATGACCTTCAAGTAGATTTGGGCCATGACACAAGGGAAGAGATATGCTACAGTTCTGTAACATGTAGACCTATGGACCCTCAAAGATTTAAATCAGGCTATATACGCAGATCTCATTGACATTACACAGAATATGTCTTGAATTTAACAAGAATGTGTCAAGGAATCATTTCTACAGGTTAACTTTGGTGTTCTTGAGGGATTTACTTCACAAACTGGAGTATGCTACTTAAAACATAAGTGTGACTTGATATCTCTCACTCGTAGCTGAGTAGATTGTTACTATATGTATGCTATAACTAAAAGGATGCAACTTGAGGAATCTTTAAACAGTGTCAAAAGAACAGTTCTCCAAGCATAAAGCTATATAAACGCACATCTTTATAGAATGTTTTGGAGGACTGATGCAGTAGTTTTTGTAATTTTCTTATGGAGTTTCATTAGAGAAGTGCAAAAATACACTGACAAAATATCTTGGAAATGACTTTATAGAAGTAAAATAAATCTACCTACACAAAGAGCCAAATAAAATCTAGTACCTATAATATCTATAACTAGTATTCATTTTAGTTGCATAACTTCCAGCACTTTTCACCGTGTAATTCTCTTTTTCAAACAAAGAGCATGGAAGATCTTGTTTAATAAATTAGGAGTTTGCATAGATGTCTAGAATAATGTGGCAGATCGTCTAGGAGGAAACAGATGCGGAGTATTTATTCACATAAAGATTTCTTCTTTGTGTATTCAGCAAGAAAGTCTGCATTTGTTTTGTACTGTTTATTATTTGCTGAGTATAAAGGGAATGTATTTTGAATCGAATAAGTGAAAGCACTTTGTCAAAGAAACAAAAATAATTCACTGGACAGTAAAGTAGCCTTTCACTTCTTATTCAGCTCTTCAAAATTTATATATCCTGTACAGCTAGACTTTGAAGGCACCAGCTAATGCTCCTGCCAACATTCTCTATAGGCAGGTCTTCAAGAGAGTAAGGACTTATTCTTTTCCACCTTTTAGCCCTGTCTAAACCATGTCCCAAATCCTCCTTACCAGGTAAAATTTCAAGACATGAGATGCTGGAACCAAATCCATGAATAGTTGCTAATTTTAAAAGCAAATCTAACACTAAACTCCAAGTAACAGCACACTACAAGCCATAGCACCTTCTGCCCACTCAACCGCTCCTTGAAACCTGGCAGACACTAAGCAGATCCACTTTGAAAGGAGGACAGTGGATGTAACTAACGACATGATTCCTGGCTAATACACATTCCTGTCAGCCTAGTCATATGGCTTAACCTTAGTACTGTATATATAAATGAAGTTATATATCTACACACGTATATCAACATATATGCACAGAAATATATGTATATAACTAAAGTTCTGTAAAAGAGATCAACTATGCCAGCTGAATGTAGTTTCGGGGAGATTTTTTAGTTAACTTTGTAGGTTGTTTTCTAAACTCTGAGCAGGAATGAGGTCAGCAATGTTTTGTTACATTTTTGCTTTAGTAGTTACAATTGATCAAATGGTGGAAGAAATGAAAATGAAAACAAGTCAGAATTCATCAGTAAATGGATTAAATACAGATAAACCTACATTTAATTTTTTACTATGTATATGGATACAGTGCTTTTACTGATGAATATCTAAACATCA
This sequence comes from Tetrax tetrax, assembly GCA_009806455.1. NCBI lineage: Eukaryota > Metazoa > Chordata > Aves > Otidiformes > Otididae > Tetrax > Tetrax tetrax. The sequence goes on along the minus strand of WHYT01012698.1, from coordinate 27,247 downwards.
AAGGTCCTGTTGTAGGTAACTTTTTTGTACAAATGTATGATTTCATTTTGCCAAAAGCCTACTCATCCAGTTAGGGATCCCATTACCACAGAAGCCTGACAGATTACTACTGGTAAATAAAAAAAAAAAGGATCATCTTATAAAGCTACGCTAAAAGCAAGTTTAACACTCTTCATATGTGATGAGCGTTAAGAAATTATATTCCTTGGTCAGTAAGAGGAAAAAGTTCATTCACTTCCTTATATATATTTTTATGCAGTTCTATTTGTCAGGGATGAGACTCAGATTTACTAGGGTTCTGTCTCTTTGTGAGACTCAGTAATGTGAATTCTGTATTTAGAAGGCAAGTAGATTCAGCAAATATTTTTATAAACCTTTATGGAAGTTCTGAACATTTTTCCATGAAATCTCTTTTCATGAACACTTAACATGAAAGTCTTTCATAGTAGCAATTGATCCAGCTAAACGTAGATAGTGCCAATACATTTTCTATGCCTGGAAAAACACAAGAAGCTAACAAGATATACTCACTGACTTCTGAAAGTCTGATAGCCCAAAGTATTCTTCTATCAGTAGTCTCCTAGATTGATATATCTGCAAGTGTAGAATAATACTTGTATTACAAGTGAAGAAAAAAAAAAAGGGCAGTATGACACATCAAATTGACCATAGTTTCCCAAAGTTTGGATTCAGATGTTGTAGTGAAGGCCGTCAAGCACAGAACTTTAACAATTGTGCCTGCTCTTGGTTTCTTTTTACTGAGTGATGTGCATACATTTGATTTTAGTCTCACATGACTAGAGTTAATTGATTTGGGGGTAATTAAGGATTTAATAATATATTAGAAATTGATTTGTATGTTCAAATGCATATAACCTCATAGCCTATAATTAGAAAGGAAGATACCATCACATACTCTATATTAACAGTTAGATGTGACTTTATCATCTTCAGTTGTCTATTAGCTATTAAATAAGGACAATAAAAATATTAGCTGAAGAGTTGCCTGGGAATTTGCTGTCAACCATATCTATGGGAATATTTGTCTTTTTAAAAGAAAAGAAAAATTAGAAAACTGCTGATTTTGCAGACATTATACAATTTTCTTGTCAGGAAATCTTTAGTGCTGGGCTAAACCTTAAGGGAACAAACTTGTCAATCTGAATCACAACTTTTCACTTGGGAAAAATGGCATACAAATTCACACTTTGTCATCTTCTGATGAGTGAGTGCTATCATTTCAAGTTCTTCATGTTCCTGAGCAATGATTCCCCATTAATCGAACTATGTACCAGATAAAGCTTTTTGAGTTCTGCATGGGGTTGCATGATGTTGTTACCTGTGGTAAAATGCAACAGTAATCAAAAGATTCAAACATCCCTACCATTTCTGACATATATTGGTCATCCTACATATGCCACAATGAACAGAGCAGCAGAAAACTACCTTAATCAAGCCTCTTGAAGAGGGGCTGTGCTGGTTTTATGTAGTGGGGGGGGGGGGGGGGGT
>WHYT01012698.1:0-25718 GCA_009806455.1 Tetrax tetrax | reverse complement strand
GGCAGCTTCTGGGAGATGCTGCTAGAAGTTTCCCCTTTGACTGGTGGACTCTGATGGATCTAGGGTGGACCTGTCACTGGCCAGGGCAAAGTCAATTTGTTACAGTGATAACATGTCTGTGATAACATATTTAAGAAGGGGAAAATTAAAATGAAAAATAAAATAAAATAAAGTAAAATAATTTTAAAAAGACACGTGAAGAAGCAGAAGTGGAGGCCTTGCTGCCCTCAGCCTCTGGCCTTCTGCTGGGAGGCTGTCTGGGCCTGACTTGGGCCAGAACACCCAGCTGGGTCAAGAGAAATGAAGAGAGGAGATGTGAAGAGAACCTGAGAACCTGAGAGGCGTCTGCCAATTGTGAAGAATTTCTCAGGAAAGGAATGGCTGGGGACACCAAGCTCATTGAAGAATAAAGGGCAGGAGTACAGTTGCTCCTGGCCAAGATTCCCCTGCAGCCCATGGTGCAGCTCATGGTGGAGCAAGTTGTCCCCCTGCAGCCCATGGAGGCCCATGGAGGAGCAGAGATCCACCTGCAGCCCGTGAAGGACCCCATGGCAGAGCAGATAGATGCCTGAAGGAGGCTGTGGTCCGTGGAGGGCCCAAGCTGGGGCAGCTGTTCTGGAGGGAATGCACCCCATGGAAAAACAACCCATGCTCCACGCTGGAGCAGTTTCATAGAATCATAGAATGGTTAGGGTTGGAAGGGACCTTCAAAGGTCATCTAGTCCAACCCCCCTGCAAGAAGCAGGGACATCCCTGACTAGATCAGGTTTCTCAGAGCCTCATCCAGCCTGGCCTTGAACATTTTCAGGGATGGGGCATCCACCACCTCTCTGGGCAACATGTTTCAGTGTTCTACAACTCGCATTGTAAAAATTTTTTTCCTAATATCCAGTCTAAATCTACTTCCCTCTAATTTAAAACCATTACCCCTTGTCCTATCACAACAGGCCCTACTGAACAGCCTCTCCCCATCTTTCCTGTAGGCCCCCTTGAGGTACTGGAAGACCCCTATCAGGTCTCCCCGGAGCCTCCTCTTCTCCAGGCTGAACAGCCCCAACTCTCTCAGCCTGTCCTCATAGGAGAGGTGCTCCAGCCCTCTGATCATCCTTGTGGCCCTCCTCTGGACCCTCTCCAACTGGTCCATGTCCTTCTTATGTTGGGGGCTCCAGAACTGGACGCAGTACTCAAGGTGGCATCTCACCAGGGCAGAGTAGAGGGGCAGAGTTTGTGAAGGACCATAGCCTGTGGGAGGGACCCCATGATGGAGCAGGGGAGGAACGTGAGGAGTTCTTCCCTGAAGGAGGAAGGAGCAAGGGGTAGCAGAAACAACATGTGTTGAACTGACCACAACCCCCATTCCCTTTTCCCCACTGTGCCGCTCGGGGTGGGGAAAAGAAAGTGGAGATAATTTTAAATTAATCTGGGAAGAGGGAGGGGTAGGGGGGAAGTTGGTTTTTGTTCTCTCTCTTATTATCCTGCTTTGGTTTTATTGACGATAATAATATTAATAATAATTGAAAGTTTTCCCCAAGTTCAGTCTGTTTTGCCTGTTACAGTAATTTGAGTGATCTCTCCCTGTCCTTATCTCAAACCTCAAGCTTTTTGTTATATTATCTCTCCCTCATTCCCTCAGAGGGCAGGGAAAGCGAGCAAGAGGCTGCATAGCTTGATCCCAAGCAGGGCTAAACTACAACAAGGACATTCACTATGTGACAATCTAAATGGGAACCTCAGTAATAATTGTATGAATTAGTATGTATACACACACTAAGAAATACAAACTGAAATGGGAAGGAAAAATAAGTTATTAATCCTTCAAAATAAACACTCAAACAAGTCTTGGATTCTTGCTCCTTTCCTTTATTATAGGAAGAGACTTGATATAATTATGTGAGTTGAGGAATATATTTTGATTGCCTGTTGAAGTCAGTTTATTAGAACACATTTCTATAGGCAGTTAATGTTGTAAACTTTTATGGAAAATTTAAGCAGCTTTTTTCCTCTCTCATACTTACACTGTAATTAGTAGTAGCGTGATATAGTAAAGAATTTTCCTGAACAAAAATGAAGATATTTTGGTGGGATGGAAGAAAAATACTTACCAAAAGCAGTTAAGTAACTAGGCAAAATTAACAGTTTTGTTTCTGCTCATGCTAATTAAATGTGCCAGAATTCATTCTTCCTGAATTCTGTCTCTTTCAGCAGATTGAAACAATGCAAGAAAGGGACTTGGGGACAATTTAACAACATATGATTCTGATCTGCAAGTTGCACTACTAGCCATGCTCTGCAGACTAGTTTTCCAGCTCCATCTGCCCTTTTGCTATGCAGACAACTTTCTTCAGACATAAGCAAACTGAGCAGAAAAGCACAAAAATAAAATAAGTAAATTTGGTTTCCCTGCAATTTTGTGCTTGCTAAAAATATTAGCAGTAACACACCAGTGAGTATACCATTTTCTTATGTACATTTTGTTTTCTGTTATAGATAGTAAATAATGATGGAAAAAGAATATCTGAGGAGTTGTACAAAAATCATCTGTTTCAGCCAAGAGGTTTTCTCTTTCTCTTGTTGTGTATAGGTGCTCTGAAGTGAATCAGTCAGATTTTAATGAATCAGTCAGATGTTAAGGTATAAGCAAAGCATTATTTAGATCTCTACTGATCTCCGAGATAGTTGCAGTTATAAACCCTGATAAACTGGAGAAAATTGAATTCAGACTATCTACAAAACCTTACAGTATCTTTAGCATCTAAAGAAAGGACAGACAACTCTGGAAAAGATTTGAATACATACGGTTCATTCTGTACAATATCAAAACTCACTTGTTTCTTCATCTTCCATCTCAAGCTCTATTTTAGTAGAAGAATATAGTATGAACAGTAAAAGAAATACTGGGGAGCTTGTAGCTAATAAAAAGACTGCATTAAACACACCATAGTATTATGATGAATAAGTATGTTTATAGAGATTCATTATTAGTCTGAAAGTCAAGAATTCTATAACAAATGGAAATAGTTATCTGTCAAAGGAAAAATACAAAGACTCAGGGCTGCAATGTGGTTGGAGAATTTAAAAGATATGAAGCAACAAAAAGGAAAGCTGAAGTGGATTTTTCCCATCTAAGTTAAGTTATGGGCATATAACAAACAAGATGAAGCAAGCTGAACAATTTATTTATTTTTAGTCTTCATAGAAATAGTTAAAGTAGCTAGATAGCTAGAAAAAATAGTTTCAAAGCAGAAGAACATAAAAGCTAAAGTAAGGAAAGAGTAATTCAGGAACATTTATATAATATATATATGTTATGTTATGTATGTTATATTATGTTACATGTATTTATATTGGTACAGCTTGCCAAAATACATGTTCAGATTTGTCAAACTGTCTGATGAAGTCTGAGTCATTACCAGCTCTTCACAAAAACTCATGCAAGGTAAGTTTCAAGAGAAAGAAGAGTGAGCATGGTCATAAATAAAATTCGGAAAAGATACATCTTAATCTATAATCTATCAACTAACCTTCACGTCTGAAAAAAAATACTAAAGCAAGTCATCAGGTACTTCACTTATATACGATTAGTATGAAAAGCAGGTATTGTTTCTCATCTGGAGCAGCACCCTACAGCCTCTCTGATGTCTAGTAATATGTTGAGCACTCATTGAAAGTTCTCCAAGGTCACAGAATTACTTAAGCCTTTCCCAGCTGGATTCACTAGTGTTTCTGGATAAGTCAAACCTTCAGTCATTATCTTATAGAAGGCACTTTTCATTTACCTACCTGTCTACTTCCCTGCAGTACATAGGGATTTAATTATAGTTGAGAATTCTATCCCCCTGGTCAATGTCAAATTTGGTTGAAAAAAGGTTGTTAATCAGGAAGAACAGACACACAGAGTGTGATTGCGGAAGCCTAATTTCCTTAGGAAATTAAGCTAAAAAAGTAACTGAAAAAGATTTTTCAAGGACAAATGCCATTAAATCAATCTGATATTTGACATTGTCTCATGAGACATTTTTCTAAATGAAGGGCAGAAATATAGCTAGATGAAATAAGGTATTTGCAAGCGGCTGGAAATGCAGATTCAAGCTATAGCTGATAACTCAGGAAAGCTAAGAAGGCATTTCAAGTGAGATCCATTACAGTTTTGTCCCTAGTCAAATTCTTTTATATTCTCAGCGGTTTTGCACAACAGAACAGAAAGCTGTGAATATCATCCAGCTGACAAAACCTCAGCATTTCCAAGAAAAACAATGAGAATTCAAAACAGATTTGTTAAAACAGTCTATAAAGAAAATGCAATGTAATTAAGTGTAGAGTTCTGTATCTATTGAAAGACTACTCCCAAAGAGAAATATAAAATAATATCTGAGCATATATACTGTTGAAGAAAAATCTTCAGATTTCAGTGGGTTGCAATGCCAATTTAAGTAATGAGCGGTTTTCTCCCAGAGAAAAGGTAACATTAGTTCACAGATGTGTCAGGTTTAAGATACTTGAGGGACTAATTTTTCCTACTTAGCCCTAAAGAAGTCTCATTTGGTATAAAATCTTCAAATTTTTCTACTCTACTAAAGTATAAGTAGATCAAACAGAGTTGGAAAAGCAACAAAATTTACACACAGGAAGTTTCCCCATGCATAGAAAGGTGGTTGTTATGGCAGTGATCATCTGTACTATTCTGTATTTACAAAATAGCAGTAAAACTAAAAAATAAATTAATCTTTAAAGAGTTTTAGGTTACATATTAGGAAAAAGCTTTTTCACTAAAAAAAAAAAAAGAGTTAATAATGGGTCAACTGGATATATTTGAAAAATGTACATTGTTAGAATTTAAGAATATTTTCAAAAAACAATAAGCACATGCCAGCATCACTGATGTTGAGGTTTAGTTAGATGATCTTCCTGTTTCTTCTACCTATGCATTTATGGGACTTTACAGAGGAGAGGTACTGTAGATCTCAATTAAAAATTATATCTAATAAATTACTTGCAGCTGTTATGCATCAGACTTCACCAGATGTTCGCTCACCAAGTGAAGATACAACTTGCATAGTAACCAACTTTGACAGCTCCTATTAAAATGTAACATGTTGAACATTTTGATGCGTGAGTCAGTACGTGGTTCATTCTTCAGTCTAATTTCATTCCAAGATGTGCATTAAGAATTTTCTTTCTGTTGTGGTCAAAGATGCCAGCATTAGCTATTCCGTCAGCCTTAATTATTCATCTATCCTGAATATAAAATGATGTGCAGCATCAAATAGCATGTCCTTTATATCCCTGTCATCTGAGAATGTAAGGCTTTTCAAATCCTATTTAATTACAACTCTTTTGTCAGTTTGTATTATTATATAATTCCTGTTTTTACTGAAACACATTGGCTACTGCATCAAGAATCAAAAGATGAGAAAGGATTAGCCCAAACAGGATTTTTCCTATTTGTACTTTAACACCTCTTTCATATGCATGTCTTTTCCTATAGATTTCATTAAAAGTAAACAAAAAATCCATTATGTTTTTGACATTTAAAGAAAGATACTAGGAAAACATTAACTCATCTATAAAGTACATTTCAATTTTTCCTACTGAATTGGAATTTAGTTTTTAAAATTCATGCTAATATTGGAATAATTATACTAAGAACATCTCTCAAGGAGAAAATAAATCATGTCTCATTAATCCATGGAGATTTATTCCCACGATATTGCTTAGCAGTTCCTACCAAAATAAGACACTAAGTAACAACCAGTTTCTTTACTTTTCTCTCTATACATGTCAGTCACAATCAGATGTGCTTGATTCTTTAACTGTACCTAAATTTTTCTATTTAAAAAGATTTACTTAGAGCAGTCAACGTCAATGCCTTACACACCAGTCAACTCCCATCAAGCACCTTGTTCAATAAAAAGCTAACTGGTATTCAGATAACATCCCATTCAAATGAAACTGCAGCATGCGTCATCATGTTTTTAAGCTGTAAACCCACTGTACATCACCTAAGGCTCTCTGTCTTATATCCAAAATAAAGGTGGAATCAACTCTTCCTTATCACTCAGTCTCCTAGATAAGTTTATACAGTTGTAATGCTAAGAGAAACAAATTACTCTTTCCACTACACTAAGATGTATAGAAGAATTCTATGGATTTGGTTTGTCAACTACAGAATTCATTATGAGTTTAAGACTTTGGCTGGACATCATTGTGAAATGATCAGAAAAACAGGAAAAAAAAGAAACAGTGTACCTAATGAGAAAAGCACTTGGCACTTTGGAATGAAAACTAGGATCTGTCTGACATAGGAGTAAAGAATAAAACAAAGGCAGTGCAACTGAAGTGTACTGACATTTATGATTTTGTATAACTTTGAATCTTAAAGTTTTATGATGGCTAAGGTTCAGATTTGCACTTCAGAATGAAAAGTTACTACTTCAAGTTTCAAGAAAACTCACGTATTCTCAAAACACAAGATAGTTTGCCAAGAACAATATTTTCTTTTTTAAATCTCTAGGAATTTGCTGCTGATGTCTGATAAAAAACTAAACGTCACGGACCAGAGATCTATCCTGATTTATCCAACTATTTTTACAAGTTGTTTAGTATTTCCTTATTCAAGAAATGTAAATTCTGATGTATGGAAAATAATGCAAGCCTTAATTACAACAGTAGAAGATTAATTTGGGACATTTAAGAATATATTTATTAGAGAAGCAAGCATTCTAGTCTGGTAATATTTACGGGGAAATTTTACTATTTTTACAACCTATACTTACATCTTAAATAATTGTTTTAACATCTCATTTTAATTCAGTAACAGCATAAGCATAAGACAGCATCTGAAAGAACAAGCCTACAGGTTTACCAATTGCCAAAATAAAGTTACTTCTCCAGGAATGTGTGTGGAAAAGGGCATTATAAACACTAGAAAAGATATACAAGGCTGAAGATAAGGAGTAATATAGAACCTACACCTTTGTCTCCAAATTTCCTATACATTTTTTATTCAAGTTATCAGAAGCAGAAGAGATGTCAATCATTATGGGAAAGAATAAAACAGATAAACACTGATAAGGAAGAGAAAATCATTATGGTTATGTAGATATTTGTCAGATAACAGTCATACTGTCCAGTAAGACACCGATCAGAAGTGTCACGTACTCTGATTTTACAATACTTGTATACTCCAGTAAGCAATTCCATTTTGTTTGACATGTAAAACAAAATACAATTAAATAAACCTAGTACAAAATACTGTGAGACAGAATCTCTGCAACTATGTTGTAGAGAGGCACCCAGCATAGTGGTTTTCCATTATCCATTAATCTTAAGCTGCATGGCCCACTTACACAAATGTGAGATTGCTGTTCTGAGCCCACAAAATCCATTTAGTAGTCTCCCTGATTAGTCTATCTTGATCTCTGCTCCTCACAGTGATACACTTTTATTTAAAAGGTGTGTGAATCTCTTGAAAAGTATTTCCTATGAGAGTTCCTTAACCAGGTTAAATCCTGGATTTTATGTTTACATTTCATTTTAGCAGGTTTGGCATAAGTGATGTGGTTATAGAGTAAGACATCAAAAATGCCTTGTTGATTGAGAATAGTTATATTTACAGTTCATATTTACAGCATATTTTCTGTATTGTTCCAAATAATCTTACATAGCAGGACTTTCTTCTGTACAGTTGTAGAGCACTGGAAGTGAAGAAGAAAAGATGTGTGATTGCTACCAAAAATTTGAATTTTCCTTCAAGTTTATATATACACATCAATGAATCAAATAAAATAGATGGTGTGCTTTTACTTGAGCACACTTGCAGCTCCTTTGTTACTCATTCATTACTACACCACTATTTTATTGAAATGTATTGTGGCATTCATCTTCAACCTTTCAACCCTACCATTTAAAGGTCACTTCCAAGCCAAACTATTCTATGACTCCATGCAGTAGTAGTATCAATGAACTTTGAAATAAAAAAGGTTCTAGACGTGTTGCCAAGGTTTTTTTCCCACCTTAACTTCTCCTACTCAAATTCAAATCACCGAACAAGATGAACAAGCTGACTTAAATATTGTTTTTCTTGTTTCTAAGTGTTAATCAACCTCATTCCTAACAAGAGGAGAAAGGAAGGGAAATCTGTTTTCTTGCTAAAGTCATGATAAAGGTGGTAAGACAAAACATTTCAGTAATTAGTAAGTTATGCCAGTATTCTTTTTCAGTTCAAATTATGTTCCTGGTTTCATTGAAAAGTAATTTTCAGGCAATAAAGATATTTAGCACAGTTTGCTAACTGGAAGCAGAGAAAAAAACCTACTGTTTTCTTATTTTGACTGTAGTAGAAAATTTTCTTTTGTAACTTACAAGCTGAAGGTACTGCTATATCCTCTAGAAAAGACTGGTGAAATGCTCTAAACAAGAATTTGTAGCTTATTTAGTGGCTGATTCAGATAATCCATTACTGATAACTGGGTAGACAAGTGCTGCTAAAGTATTTTATTCTGGTTTTAATAGTGTTATACAAAGTCTTCTAGTAAACATGTATTTTTCCTTTCTACAAACTGATCCTGACAGTTTTTAATATTGTTTCTTCCATAAGAGAAAAAAACCCCACCCTTCTAAACAGATGTAAACAGAAACTGTAGAGATACTGCTCCACCCAGCTCACTGAGATACTTATCATCTTAAGTAAGGCAATGCAGGGAATGCAGAGAAAAATGCAGGTCAATTAAGTCTTCAGCTTAAAAGTTTAAATACACCTAGTGAAACACTGGTTTTGAGCAGTAGAAGGCTGAAGAGATGAAAGCTTATGGCAGAGATTGTCTCAGCTTTATTAAGAGTTTAATTGTTTACAATTTAAAACATAGTGAAAGTTGTATCAACTAAGGAGAAAGACTATGCCTCTACAATCTAAATTTTTTAAATTATAGATTCTAACTAGACGATAGTGTGATACAAATTAGCAGTGCACTTTTCTGTTTTAAAATTCATCATTATGCACAGAGAATGGAAAGCTTTTTGTTTCCAGGGACAGCTGATAACTCAACAACATGACTTACTAATGCCCTCCATCTCATAAGTTAGAGATGTAAATGCTTTAATAGGTGGAAGAATAGTCTTCAAAGATGTTCAGGCCATTTTTACTTGGTTTGTACAGTTAATGTTTGCCTGGACACAGTGCTAAGTAAGTGACTGGAGTCCATACCGTAATCCTTTGGGAAGCATTACACATTGATTGCTTATAGACAATGCATAAGAGATCTACTTTATAAGTGAGGTGATACAGAACTGTTTGTTTTGATTCATTTTCTGACAGCTATTTTTCCTTAAAGAGAAAGCCATAATCTTGTCAAATACACTAAAACCAGGGGAGGGGGAAAAGCAATGCAGGGAAGATTTATTTCTGTTGAAACAATTTCAGCAAAACTATAATTACTGCTAAACAGTAATACATTCAGGGTCCAGTTGCTATGCAACGATGAGGAAGTTACAGTATAGCTGCTGTAGACAAAATGAGCAGGAGAAAAGCCAACTGATTGACAGGAGAGATGCCTTTACTTTATCACAGGAATGACCTTTTCATCTTTCATTATATTCTGTCACATACAGTTTTACTTTATCATTTTCAAGAACTTGCATCAATTCAGTCTATGAGACTTCAAAGGTCCCACCAGTTTAGTACAGTGTACATTACCTTCCCAACTGTGAATCTGTGCTTGCAGTAACCAAACACCATCACCTAGCCCATTTCCATCACATCACAGGTTCTCAGTAAAATAAGTTCACAGCAGATTATCTACATGCCTAATAGCAGAGACTGCAGAAACCAATATATTTCCCAAAGGTTTTACAAGCAAAAAGCTGTCTGCTCTCATACAGTATGGCTTCCATGGAAAAGAACATATTCCTGGGTACATTTTTGCAAAACAAAACAACCCAACAGTGACTGAGTTGAGAGCACTGTAAAACAGCTTCCTACAAAGCCAAATAACTCACCTTTCAAACAAGCTAACCTGTACTCCCTCTCTCTTACCCCCATCCTCTCCTCGTGCTCCCTTTATAACACCCCTTCAGCTCATTACTGTCAGCCTAGGCTACCTGTCCTGGTTGTCTGATTTTGAAAAGGCCCGGCTGTGTGCAAAAAGCTCTGTATAGGCTGGGAAAAATACTTATAAATCCTAGGAGGGGTTTAGGGTCCCAGTTTGGAATCTTCATTCTTGAAAGATCACTGCTGACTACAGACACAAATGTACTGCGGTGTAAACATACCTCCTGCACAGAAACAGCTGTGAGTCCATTTCTGAGAATTCACCTATCAAAAGTTTCATACTGTATTATAGTAGCATCCTACTGCCTGCTACAGTATCTAATAAAAACTTTGTGATTTTCAAGAAGTCTCTCACACATGCATCTATCAGAAGTGAAGTTAAAAATAAAATAAAAGTACATCATTGTTGCCAACTTTCTATCATTAAATGAGGTGGAAAAAGTAATTTCACAATAGAAAGTACCAGTATTGATGTGAAGATGGATTTTTTTTTAAACCTAACTCGTAGTCATTATATTCCACTACATCTGATAGGGAATTCCACGACATCTGATAGAAATCTTTACTTAAATGGAAGGAAAAAAAAAAGCTGGGGACGGGGCGAGGGAGGAAAAGAGAGAAAATAGAAGAGCCAAACAATGTCATCAGGATCTCAGGTATCTCTGATTAGTTTCAATTTGTTAAATGTCTTTCGGGTTTTCTTTTCTCTGCAATAGAACACTAAATATACATTTTAAAAATTAGAATTAATGCAGACACTCAAATATACAAAATCTGGCATCAGCAGGGTATTTTTCCAGCAAGAATTGTCTTCAGTAGAACTACAAGACTGTGCTAATATGGGTAAAACACATATTAGAATTTAATTCTGAATTCAGAGAATGCTAAGTGCATAAAAGAATGAGTTATAAGATTTATCATAGAATTACTGCACCTCAGGACCATCAGGATTACATCTGTATCATGACTTCTACGTAAGTAACTCTTTGAAGAATGAGGATCTTTTTCTCAGTTGCTGAAGAATACCACCAATTACAATCCATTTCAGGATAGAAGGATGTCAGTTGAACTGAGAAATAGTCAGATTACACATTTTTTTTACTCTGCTTTGAGTCACTGCGAGACTATTAAAAATTTACTTGATTTTTTTCAGCCTTGGGTACCTATTACGCAGTTAGGAAAACAATCTAACAATCCTCTAGGATTTATGACCTCTATGGGGAAAAAAATTGCACAGATTATGAATGACTAGCATCTAGACAGTTTGCCCTCTCCTACAATGTAAATAATGGTAATATTCTTGGGTTGGAGGAATTTATTTAACTCCTATGCCACTTATAACTTCTATATGGTGACTTTTCATGACCATTAGTCGTATCAGAAGTAATTAATATGAAAAACCTTCATGCTTGTTGTCATCAGCCTTGAGAATTTCAGAACAGCCAAATCTTGAGAGGATATGAGGACAAATTGACAACCTTCCCATTAAAATTTAGAAACTAAATACCCCTGGGTACTTAGTTTCTAAATTCTAGGTCAGGACTGAGTTTCAGTGAAGGGACATAAGGCAATAATTTTTTTATATGCTTTTTAATACTCTTCTGTTTGGATAGTGTAGTAGGGGACTTCGTATTCAAATAGGTTTTGGAGGCAGTAGAATTCAATCTAAAAACGAGAATGCTTGTTAATTACACTATGCAACAGACTAGAACAACACTAAACGTGTACAGGAGAGAAGAACATGAGTTTAGGATAGAAATCATGCATATTCCAAGAGGTAAGGTAAAATTTCTCTGTATATCTGTAGTTGCTGGTTTTCCAAGTCAACTATATCTCTCTTTCTTTAAAAATACACAAATCAGGTGGAATTTGCCAAATTTGCCTCTTTGTACTATTGGTAGGTCACTTACAGCACTTCACTTTTCTGCAAATTATGTTAAAGAATCATTCATAATATAGTATATACATGATAATTAATAATTTTCATGCCATACACATTAATATTTTCAACATTTTACTTTCTCATGAATGTACTTGCCAATCAATTATTTTATTTCAAAATTGTTCACAAAGAGCAAAAACGTAGCAAACCTCATGAAAACAAACTCACATGCTAACGTAAAGGCTGAACCTATTTGTTCAGGATTGGCCAATTTTGATGTGGACAAAACTTGCAACTTTTAAAGAGCTATTTTTTACACTTCCACAGGGACTAAACAAAATCAAACAAAAAAAAAAACCTCCACAAAAGGAAAACCAAAACTATTACAACCTCCCTCCACCCCTATCAGAAAATAAAAAAATATTTATGATTCTTGGCAAAGGTAGGCTACAGTGGAAGTAGAAGCCGTATGTATAAGAGTATTTTTCCTTCAATTTAACTTTTTTCAGATGGACCTCAATGGTATCTCAATTCACTTTTTGCTTGGCTTGCACAGGCTGTGAAAGTACTGCAGAGAGACTGTTCACCTTTTTAGCCTTATGACATTTGAGATAATAGACCTTTATCTAGGTAAGAACCTCTCTCTCCTGTGTTCTTCATGTTTCTTTAACACTAAGAAGCATCCTATTTCTTACAAATTCATGGCTATTTCAGTGCCGTAGCAGCAGCCTGCAGCATGGATACTCTCCACCTCACACCCACTGCATTGGGTGTCTAATAAGTCTCAGGTGAGCTTTAGTGAAGCTTTACATATCTACATTATATGACTATCTGAGAAGTCCCTTCATCACTAAAGAATGATGTTCAGTATATACAACTTGTTTTACTACATTTCTTTAAACATCTCAAGCATTAAACAGGTCCTTTAAACCAACAAATAATAGAGAGAGCAAGGTATTTCAATTTAATAGAGGTAATTTTCTCCCACCTTACCTAGTCCTTTCAATAAAAACATAATCCACACAGTATGCTGCCTAAGTCAAAGTGCATTTTTCTTGCAATTTATCTGCTGGATTTTTACAAACCATAAATTGTCGCTTTGTCACTCTGCTGACTGACAGACCATCCCGCATCGAGCTGCAATATCCAGTTTTTTAAACTGACAGTATATTACTGTCTAGCATCAGCAAGTCCCAATTGATTTGAGTTGTAAATTAAATGCCCTGATGGTTGTAATATGGTGGTTTATTACTAGAGACAATGGAGATTTTTCTTTGCAGATGATATGAGCGCATGCACAAAAATACAAGTCCCCAGAGGCCCACTCAGAGTGTGAATATTCCATAATTTTCACACAAACCGCAGCACGAAACCTGGTGTCCTGGTTCTGGCTAGGATAGAGTTAATATTCACCTAAGCTGGGTGGACAACTGGAGCTGGTAGTCCCTATGGCTGGGGCACCCAGCTGGGATAATTAACTAATTAGCTAACAGCTGGGGTTAATTGACCCAAATTAGCCAAAAGGGCTATTCCATCCCATCTGACATCGTGCTCAGTATTTAAGTGAGGAGGGTGGTGAGGGGAGCTTTCTGCTACTTGGAAGAAACTAGGTGTGGCGATTTGTTGTAAGCCATAATACTGTATTTGTATTCTATCGCTGTTTTGTTTTTTTCTGTTATTGCTGTTAAATTTACTTTTTTTCAATCTCAACCCATGTGTTTTTGGTGGGTTTTTTTTTGTTTGGTTGGTTTTTTTTGTTTTTTTTTTTTTTTTTTTTTTTTTTTTTTTTGTCTATCAGCTCTCCCTCCTGTCCCACTGGAGGGTGGGGGGAGTGAGAGAGAGATTGCATAGTCTGGTCCTGATTGGGGCTGAACTATGACACCTGGTCAACAGGGAGTTTCAGGGAAATAAGTTTATGGAACCAGGCACTGAAAATGCTCCTGGTTGACATTTCTTATGTTTTTAAACATTGAGAAAAAAATTCTCATGAACTAACTAGTAACAAACCTTATAAACTTGATCTGGAAGAGTAGCTGAAACAGGAGAGAAAAAGAAATGGCAGCTCTTTTTTAATTTAAAGAGGCTGTTCAGTATTTAATGGTCATAAAAAGGACTAATTCCTAGTCTAAGAATTATCAAAAATCCTCTGTCAAGTTAGTACTGAATTTTTTTATGAATAGGAGTAAAATGTCAAGCTAATTTTCATTATTTCTGTTGACCATTACTATTCTATGATGGAGTTCTATTTTTAAAAAATCAAGATCAATACATTTTGGATCTTGTACTTAGCAGAGACTTGGCTTGTTTCTTTCTTTCTGTTTGCTTAGAGAAAATATTGGGGGAGGGGGACAGTGTGCCTGGTATCATGCTTTAAACTTTAAAGCACAAAAATAATTTTTAACAGGGTGATACACATAACAAGAGTGCATTTGTTATCTTTCTCTGCAAGGTTAAACAGTTCAGTTGAAGACTTTTCCAAACTTCTTGTGGCTTACACTTTCTTTGCCATCATAAAATTACATAAATTTTAGCTGGAAAGGATTCAGAGTGCAATACTCCACAGAGTATTTCCCAGGACAGCTTCCTAATTTAGCACTATTAATTCCCCTATAAGACACCTCTATAAGTGTCATTTGGATTGCTGATAAAAGAGAAGTGCCATTCACGGAAGAGAAGGAGGCTAGGCAAGGAGTACAGAAACTCTTACTAATGATCTGATTTTGTGTTAATGAGCACAGAATGATGCTCACAAAAATAATTAATTCTGATACCTGATGTTCACTTTGATTTGTCTAGAGATTCAGCCTATTTTGCACAGTTTTGCCACTGTAAAGTCAATAATATTTTACTAACATCTTATGTAATGTCCACAAGAATCTGCAAGTTTTCCTTTCTGTTCCTGCAGTGCTTAAACATATATCCATTTTGAAAGACAATTTCTTCTAACTATTCACAGCAAAAAGAGATGGAGAAGACTTTTCATCTGGCACAGGAAAAGCTTTAAACAAATTTTAGAAGACTGTATGCAAGTTCTACCTATAGTATAGGTGCAATAGCAATGCTCACTTGCTCTCTATTAGAGTAACTTTTCAGGACTGGGGTTCTAAAACATGAAATCTAGTTTTCTAGCTAAATTACACTCTTTTTTTGCCTGGACCTTTCTACTCAAATGCAGAGCATCAAGCAGCAGTGTACAACATCTTTAATAAAGAAAATAGGAAAGGAGTGAAAAGATACTTAACTGTACAGAAAGCTGAGCACTTTAGTTGGCATTAGTTATACTTAATACAAGGAATTTGAAGGTAGAAAAGCATACAGACTAACCATCTCGATCCCTTCTAGTCAATGGAGGGAACAAGCACACCAGAGACACTTTATTGTATCTTTTGTAGGATGGGACAAGTCACTCTGTGCAAATCCTCTTCTATCATACTGACTGTATTTGGAGAGGACTTGATTAACTGAGATAAAAAGCCTTATTTTAGATGAGTGAAAAATGAATTCTAATACTAGATTGTAATAAAAAATGATATTTGGCAAACTTGATCCGAGAAAAAATCTTAACAGGTTTGGGGTTTATTACAGAAAGTTAATTAAAATATATATTTTTTAATATCAATCTGATTAATTAACTAGGAAGAAGTCTATAAACAGTCAAATGTTCAATTTTCAAGGAAGTTATGACTGAGCAGGTGAATAATTTAACAAAGTGAAGTAATTTAAATGCTTAATAAAATAGTTCCTCAAGCAGACAAATAAGACAAATTTTTCTCAGCTGTCATTATGTTCACTCAGAGTTCCCACACTGAGCCTATTAATAGCAGGTGGTATTCATACTTATTGTGGTAATCAGGGACAGGCTACATGATGTTGAAACTATTGTTACTGCCCTTCATGATCAGCCCTGAGCCCCAGCTTCTATCTTAAAAGGAACATAAGAACCATGCATAGTAATAGAATGAAATTTAGTTACTTAAACCTAGATTCAGTTGGTGTGCACAACAATATTCCACTTACCTAGAACTGCAGGGTAAGGCTGGAAGTATTCCTTCATGAATCTCTATCCTTCCCAGGAGAAAATGAGCATTAGCAGGAATGGGATGCCTTCTTTAGGAATGTGCAAAGAATTTGACACCATCCCACATGACAACCTTCTCTCTAAACTGGAGAGAGAATAATTTGACAGATGGACTACCCAGGGGATAACAAATTGGCTGGATGGCTGCACTCAGAGTAGTGGTCAATAGCTCAATGTTGAAGTGGAGACTGGTGACAAGTGGTGTTCTGTATTGGGCCCAGACCAGTATAACATCCTTGTCAGCCACATAAAAAGTGGGATTGAGAGCACCATCAGTAAGTTCACCAATGACACCAAGTTGTATGGTGCAGTTGACATGCTGGAAGGAAGGGATGCCTTTCAGGGGGACCTTTACAGGCAGGAGAGGTGGGATTGAGTGCAAACTTGATGAAGTACAAGGTTCTGCATATGGGTTGAGGAAATCCCAAGCACAAATACAGGCTGGATGGAGAAGGGATTGAGAGCATCCCTGAGGAGAAGGACTTGGGAGTGCTAGTGGATGAGAAGCACAATGTGAGCTGGCAATGTGCCCTTGCAGCCCTGAAAGCTAATTGCATCTTGGACTGCATCAAAAGAAGTGTGGCCAACAGGTTGAGAGAGGTGATTCTGCCCCTCTTCTCTGCTCTTGTGAGACCTCACCCAGAGTACTGTGTCCAGTTCTGGAGCCCCCAACATAAGAAGGACATGGACCAGTTGGAGAAGGTCCAGAGGAGGGCCACGAAGATGATCAGAGGGCTGGAGCACCTCTTCTATGAGGACAGGCTGATAGAGTTGGGGCTATTCCACCTGGAAAGAGAAGGCTCCAGGGAGACCTTATGGTGGCCTTCCACAGTACCCAAAGGGGGCTTATAAGAAAGACTGGGAGAAACTCTGTAGTAGGGCCTGTTGTAAAAGGATGAAGGGTAATGTTTTTAAAATAGAAGGAGGTAGATTTAGACTAGATATAAGGAAAAATTTTTTTACAATGAGGGTGGTGGAACACTGGAACTGGTTGCTCAGAAAGGTGATTGATGCCCCATCCCTGGAAACATTCAAGGGCAGGTTGGATGAGACACTGACCAACCTGATCTAGTGGGGGATGTCCCTGCTTCTTGCAGGGGGGTTGGACTAGGTGACCATTAAAAGTCCCGTCCAAACCAAACTATTCTATGATTCTGTGATTCACCAAATCCATTCTGGTAATGGCTCATCCAATAAGCAAACCTCAAATGTCAATCCTTTGCTAGGATTTTGACTTGACTAAGACAATTTTGACTCCACTAAGCACAGTAGGATACAAGATGGAGTCACACAAGTTGGCTTTTAGAGATACAGAGTTAATAAATTAATAAAGTCTTTTTGCTCCATTTTTGAAGTATGATGTCTGTCCCTGGACAAGGTAGGCTGCTCTGAACTTGGCTCCTGATATAGAGCAGTTGGTCCAAGAGGAAAACCATTGAGAATTCTGGGTGGGACCACTTTCTATTTAGCACTTATGTCACCTGCCTGCCACAGTATATTATAAAGGAAGCAAAAAAGATGGACCTCCTGAGCCAGATTCCTGGGTGAGAAATTTCACTCACCTGTGAACAGCGCGGATGTCAAAATCATGACAGTGTAAAGATTAGGTTAGAGGCAAGGCTGAGGCTGAAAATGCTGAAATTTTCATAATTTCTAAAGGTTTGAATAACTATAATTTCTGCTTCCATGGTGATTTTAATACTGATGTATTTTTTTTTTCTTATGTGAGAATTTTTTTTTCTTTATAGCCTTGTTTAATCACCACCAATATTAATCTAAACTATATACATATGTGTTTAAGAAGATCTCTGAATCTCATCTATAGGTAATGAAATCAGTTCTAGCAGGCACTCAAAGTCATGAGTTTTCATTCTGTGGATATGAATTTCTTGCACATTAACAAAGGTAGCAAATACTTCTTACAACAGACTGAAGCTGACTTTTAAATGCTACAACATAGCTATAACAAAGGGGACTTTCCCAAAATTAAACAATGCGTATTTGATATGAATACTAACAGATCATTTTTGCAGAAATCTGAACAAGTGTGGGATTGTTGAATAGGATCATTAGAAAAAAGTACATCTTATAAGAAAAAAAGTACACTCATATACAATCTAGTATTCTAAATTAGGTTATGCATGATTGCTGCTATGTTACTTGTGTTTACTACCAAAGATTGTACATCATTGCAGGGGAAAGAAAAGAATAAGGCATTTTTATTTTCTGTTACTATTCATTTTGCACTAACATGAGATAATGACTGCTAATGCTCTATGGATTTATTTTTCCTTAATGAATGAACAAAGCATCCTGTTAACATCCATGAGAGTATCGTGAATGCCTGAGGGTAGGAAAGATCACGTGTCGATAAGCGCCTCATCAACATTTCAACTGTTGATTATACAATCTTTTTCTTTTATTCTGTGTGGCTTGCATTCACAATAAACTCACATGAAATTAATCTATTCTCATAAGTGTGCTGGTTTTGTGTGGCGGGGGCGGGCAGGTTACTGTGGCAGTTTCTCCTTTGTCTGGTGGGCTTGACCGGGTGTAGGGCTGCTGCTGCGAAGGGCTGAGCCAATGGGTGACAGTAGTAACAACTCTGTGAAAATGTATTTAATACTGGGAAAATTAAAAAAAAACAAAGTGAAGAAGCGGAAGTGTGGGCAGAGAGGGGAGGTGCGAGCCTTGTGGGCCTTGCTGCCCTCACCCTCCGGCCTCTTGCCAGGTGGCCATCTCGGCCTGATTCGGCCAAGCCCAGCCAAGAGAAGAGAAGATGTGAAGAGAACATGAGAGGCGTGAGCCCTGCCTGAGCCCAACTGTGAATAATTTCTTGTGAGAGGAACAGCTATGGATGCCAAGGTCAGTGAAGCAGGAGGGGGAGGAATTAAGTTGCTCCCAGCAGAGATTCGGTGGTGCAGCCCATAGTGAGGCCGGGTGTCCCCCTGCAGCCCATGGAGGCCCACAGAGGAGCAGAGATCCACCTGCAGCCCATGGAGGATCCCAGGCCAGGGCAGGTGGATGCCTGAAGGAGGCTGTGGCCCGTGGAAGGCCCATGCTGGGGACAGCCTATTCCTGAGGGTCTGCAGCTTGTGGAAAATGACCCACACTGGAGCAGTTTGCGAAGGACTGTAGCCCGTGGGAGGGACCCCACACTGAAGCACAAGAGGAATGTGAGGAGTTCTTCCCCTGAAGAGGAAGGAGGAGCAAAAAACATCTGTTGAACTGACTGCAACTCCCATTCCCTATTTCCCCCTGTGCAGCTCACAGAGGGGGATGGAGGTGGAGATAATCTATAACAAAGTTAAGCCCGGGAAGAGGGGAGGAGTGATGGGAAGTTAGTTTTGTTCTCTCTCGTTATCTTGCTTTGGTTTTATTAATAATAATAAATTGAAATAGTTTTCTCTAAGTTGAGTCTCTTTTGTGCGTTACAGTAACTTGAATGATGTCTCCCTGTCTCAAACCTCGAGCTTTTTTTTGTTATATCTCCCATTCCCTCAGAAGGAAAGTGAGTGAGAGGGCGGGGAAAGGGAGTGAATGGCTGCATAGCAAGCCATTTTCCATTCCAGCTTAAAATTAAGATAGAAAAGCATTGTAAATAGACTAACACTTTATACCTAATTTCCAAGGAAAGGAATAATAGAATAGTTTTGGTTGGAAGGGACCTTTAAAGGTCATCTAGTCCAACCCCCCTGCAAGGAGCAGGGACATCTCCAACCAGATCAGGTTGCTCAGAGCCCTGTCCAACCTGCCCTTGAATGTTTCCAGGGATGGGGCTTCCACCGCCTCTCTGGGTAACCTGTTCCAGTGTTCTACCATCCTCATTGTAAAATTTTTTCCTGCTATCTACTCTGAATCTATCTTCCTCTATTTTAAAGCCATTACCCCTCATCCTATCATAACAGGCCCGGCTAAAGAGTTTCCCCTCATCTTTCCTATAAGCCCCCTTTAGGTACTGGAAGAGAAGAACTTTTTCAGAGCTGAAATACAGTAAAAACTGAAATAATGAAACCATTTTTCTAGGATATTATACATGTATATAATAAATTTACAGAGCATATTCAAGATAAAACAATGAGTAGCCTCAATTAGGGAGTTAAAATTAGCAATGAAAGAGGACAGAGGTATTTCATTTGTCTTCCATTTCAGTTGTTCAAGTGTATATTCCATTAGTATCACAGAAACTATTATTACTCAAAGATTTGGAAAGATAGTGTCACATAAAGGAGCGTTAGGGGTTAAGCTAGCTTATTTATAAGCAACATTATCACATATAGTGTCTGTAAAATGAGCTTATTTAATTTTAATCAAATCAGCTAGATTTAAAGACCTTACTGGGAAAGTCAGTAAAGCACGAAGAGGCTTACAAAGTCCCTGATGGTTGTGTAGAAAAAAAACATTTTGACTTTTCTGAAACAAAATCAGTAATATAAAATAAACTGATTATGTTCCAAGAAATCAGGCTCTGGGGATGATTTACCATATCTGACTCAGCTCACAGTGCAAGAAGCATCAACTGATATTGTCACTGGAATTATTTCAAGAACAACAGGCTCACCCATTGAACAGTGAAATGCTAGAGTATTGCTGAACTTTTGCTCAGGGCTTTGCATTGTCTCACCTGGCACACGGACTCCTAACTCACCCCTGAGAGTATCTGTCAGGGACAGAGGCTGGTTGGATTTTTGCAGTTTGGGAAAGTCTTGCACAGGGTAGTATCTATCACAATTTTTCTTCTGTTGTTCTAAGTGCTTATGTGCTCCTTCTTGGAAAAGGCTATGAGAGATATAATTGCTATAAACCTGAAAAAGAGAGTATTTGCCTTTTTTTTCCCCCTCTCCTTCCTCAAATACCTCTGGAAATGT
This sequence comes from Tetrax tetrax, assembly GCA_009806455.1. Taxonomy (NCBI): domain Eukaryota; kingdom Metazoa; phylum Chordata; class Aves; order Otidiformes; family Otididae; genus Tetrax; species Tetrax tetrax. The sequence continues at coordinate 4,845 of WHYT01012698.1, read as the reverse complement.
AGTTAAATATTACCTTTTCCTAGGAACTTTAGCTTGTTAAAAGCAATATGTGGTTTAAATAGTAACAGCATTTGTAAAGTAAAATGATCACTGGAGAGAGGCACGGAAAGGCATGAATTAACCCCTTGGACAGACTGCCATTCTGCTTTAAGTGGACTGGGGACTTTACTGCAGCTTCTGTGAACCTATTGCTTTACGAGCTGCCGTGACTGGAAACAGCATGAGGAAATACAATGAATAAAGAATCTTTAGGATTCAGTTGTGTCTTTATCACTATAGGTAATTTCTTGGGCAGTGTGACTGAGGATAATAGACTTCACAGGCAAAGTAACAAGGGGCAAGGGACAATCTTCAGACTTGCTTAGTTTAATATAAGACAAATATTTGTTGGACATGAGAAAAGTTATTCTTGTGAAACACAATACACCTGCCTGTGCCAAGGGAATTTAGGAAAGGTTAATAATATTGACTCACTTCTTACAGACATCATACAACATCACAACTCTTGAGAGCACTGCAAACTGCTGTATGCCAAATAGAATTTGGGAAAATTTTAGTTCCCACATACACAACAATGACCAATAAAAGCTTTTTGGATCAGTTTGTCTTAAAAAGGTAAACTTTCTCATGCTACCTATATGCTGAATGGTAAGGGCCAATGGGAAATCACTCCTACTGAGAGCTGTAGACAAGATGTTGACACTTTTGCTTGCTTCACTGACCAGTGTAAAAGACTGTGTTGAATATTTGTCTCAACGTCGTCGAAACATCAAACCACCACAGAACAATGGAACTTCAGTTAAACCATAGGACTAGAGTCTTCCCTTTATCTTGCAAGAACCTGAATGCAGAGCTGATTCTGAGATATTTAGCCCTACCCCCAGCATGCGCCAAGAGACAGTAATGGGCATGCATATCACCCTGTAATGGGCATACATGTCACCGCCAGGTGAGGGGTGCGGCTAGGAAAATCAGTTCTTGGAATAAAATGTGTACCTGAACATAAAAGGGGAATAAACATCGACGGAAATCACATCGATGGAATCCACATCAACGGAACCAACATCCATGGAAGCAATATCGGAACCAACATAGACGGAACGTTCCCCCATCGAGTGAACTGGACTGTCAGGATGCCGCAGCTCCATCGTGGTAGCTATTGCAACTAAAACTCTTTTCCCTCTTTACTTTCTTTCTCTCTCTTCTTTTGCATTTACAAACTTCTTGTCGTGTTAATAAGGTTACCTGGCACTTGACTCCGTTTTGAGTCTTAATTCTGTTCCCCCTCTGTAGAGGGGGAGAATCACCTCCCTCGACCTGCTGGCCACGCTCCTATTGATGCAGCCCAGGATGTGGTTGGCTTTCTGAGCCGCAAGGGCGCATTGCTGGCTCATGTTGAGCTTCTCGTCCACCAGCACTCCCAAGTCTTTCTCCTCAGGGCTGGTCTCAATCCATTCTCTGCCCAGACTGTATTTGTGCCTGGGATTGCCAAGACCCAGGTGCAGGACCTGGTTGAACTTCATGAGGTTGGCACAGGACCACCTCTCCAGCCTGTCCAGGTCCCTCTGGATGGCATCCCTCCCTTCCAGCGTGTCGACGGCACCACACAGCTTAGTGTTGTCAGCAAACTTGCTGAGGGTGCACTCTATCCCACTGTCCATGTCACTGACAAAGATGTTGAACAGGGCCGGGCCCAACACGGACCCCTGAGGGATGCCACTCGTGACTGGTCTCCACTTGGACATCGAGCCGTTGACCACCACTCTCTGAGTGCAGCCATCCCGCCAACTTCTTATCCACCGAGTGGTCCATCCATCAAACCCATGCCTCTCTAGTTTAGAGAGAAGGATGTCGTGTGGGACAGTGTCCAAAGCTTTGCACAAGTCCAGGTAGATGATATCCGTTGCTCGTCCCTTGTCCACCGATGCTGTCACCCCATTATAGAAGGCCACCAAATTGGTCAGGCATGATCTGCCCTTGGTGAAGCCATGTTGGCTGTCACCAACCACTCTCATGACAAAAAAAAAATATTTCATTGTTAATACAACATACTCCCCTGACAATGTAAAATCGTCCTAATTGAGGTATTTTCTATTGTAACTCTCACACATGCACATACTTGTGCAAGAAGTTGTCTGAATGTGGGTCATTTTTTCACATATTTGAAATTATTATTTCTCTTTGAATATTTTTGCCTAAAGAGGGCACCTGTGTCACAAAGAAAAATGTAAGGTCTAAATGAGTCCTCAGTTAGTGCCTGAACACTATAAAAATCTCTTATCCTTTAAAAGAACAAACAGCAAAAGTATGTATTCAAACGGCTTTTTTTTCAGAAGCCAGTTGGCTACAGGAAACATTTTATCCCATGGTAGCAGGCTTCTATAAAGAGTAATGTTATAATTTGTCATATAATCTGATAGATGTCATATGCAACCATAAGATCATATAATAATTTGCTGTCATTTTTCTGAAATGATGCATCCTCTCCCAGCATCGTTACAGTAATATTTTATCCCATTTAAATCCAAGGTAAATGCATCCTTGTTTCATAGGCTTGGCTTACAATTCCAGATTTAGGGTTTTTTCATTATTATAGTAGCTAAATTATGTTTACATTATAATTTTGATTACATTTTAATTACTAAGATGAAGAGATAAATTTTTACTTAAGAAGCATTTTGCTAAATCATTGTTATTTAAGACAGAGACATGATACGTGGATTAGAAGTCTTTTGCTGTGAGACAGTTATTCATTTTAAGGCAGTGAATTGCATAAATAAGAGACCTGAATGGCCTGCTCCTTGTGTTATTTAGTCTATCTTCCTCTGTCACTGAAGGCATTCTGTACATCATATTCTTTAGTACTCTTCCAGTGCATTGTCAATTGATTCAGATGATGAAGTTTCATAGAATCATAGAATCTTTGAGGTTGGAAAAGACCTCCAAGATAATCAAGTCCAACTGTCAGTCTAACACCACCATGCCTACTAAACCGTGTCCTGAAGTGCCATGTCTACACATTCTTTGGAGCCTGTTCCAGTGCTTGACCACTCTTTCAGTGAAAAAGTGTTTCCTAATATCCAACCTAAACCTCCCCTGCCACAGGTTGAGGCCATTTCCTTTTATTTGGGAGAAGAGACCAACACCTACCTCCCTACAACCTCCTTTAAGTAGTTGTAGAGAGCAATGAGGTCTCCCCTCAGCTTCCTCTTCTCTAGATTAAACAATCCCAGTTCCCTCAGCTGCTCCTCATAACACTTGTTCTCCAGACCCCTCACCAGCTTTGTTGCCTTCCTCTGGACATGCTCTATATATGTGCTTTGGTTTTTGTTTTTAACTCTACCAAAACATATCTCAAAACTTGGGGAAGGAAAGGTGACAGCTAAGTATCATCTGGCACAGGAGAGACAGTAAAAGTTCATGAGAACTGAAGGACAATTATAAAAAAAAATATGCATTATATAAAATGAGCTGGGTTATTTGTAGAAATAATGGGATTTATTCAAGAGAGGGAACATTTGAATATCAAGAGAAGTTGTCCTACAGTAGGCTTCCTGTTTGGATAGAATAACTTTTCTCTCCAGAAGCAGAAGATCTGTTGCTTGGAGTGGTACAGTTTTGTCTGGACAGAAGAATCGAGTAAGCGTTATACAGCAGTCCTCCACTGATAGTGTGATGAATTTACATTCAAAGACATAATTTCCTATTTCTTAACTTCTGTAATTCTCAAAAAGTGTGTGTTTCTACATGGAAACAAGTCTGTCTTTCAGTTCTTTCTCAGTCAGAGAAAATGGTCTACCACCTTTACCGACTACCGTCTCCACTCAACTAAATGTAACCTAAATTTAGATCAAGGGTCATCATTGCAAATCACAGCCTACACATAATCTTGTCTGGAGTCCCACATAATCCTAGTGGAACTCTTTAGTGTTATGACTGAATATCCATCATTAGTGGTATGACTACATAATAACAATTTTTCTCTTTAATTTCCTATGCTTCTGTGCAGACAGCTCGCTGCAAAAATCATGATGCTTCTCATTGGAGAAATGTCATCTTTCTCACTGATTGAACCCAATATTAAAGACAGATCTGCTGCAGGCTAACATGATACCAATGACCTCACCTTACCTGGAAACTAACATTTCCTGTTGCATGACAATTTATTTAGTTAATTAGTGTAAGAAGTGTCAGAATGTAACCAGTACAGAGTGAGTTTCAGTTGAGAAATTGGCTTATCACATTTTTTCCTTCATGTACCTCTTTTTTCTTCAGGTAGCCATACAATATCAAAATACTCCTTGTGAAGCTAAGAAATATTGTTGGTTTAGTAGGCATGGTGGTGTTGGATTGACGGTTGGACTTGGTGATCTTGGAGGTCTTTTCCAACCTTAAAGATTCTATGATTCTAAGCAGTCTTCTCATTGCTCTCTGGAATACCGTATTTACAATACTGTCACTCTAATTTTGAAAATTATTGAGAAGGTTATTCTGGGAGTTATTGAAAGACACTTGTGAGGCAATGCAGTCGTTGGTCATAGCCAGCACGCTTCACAAGAGGAAAGTCTTGCTTAACGTAATTTCCATTTATGTCAAGGTCATCCGTCTAGCTGACCAAAGGAAGCTAGTAGATGTGGTAGTTTTGAATTTTAGCAAAGCTTTTGATACTGTCTCTCATAGTAGTCTTCTGGACTAAATGTCCAGCTAGACAAGTCCATAACATGCTGGGTTAACAACTGTCTGATGGGTCAAGTTCAAAGAATTGTATCAAATGGAGATATATCAGTTACATGCAGTCACCAGTGGGGTTCCCCAGGGCTCAATTTTAGGGCCAGTGCTCTTTAA